>PVJD01010623.1:0-52195 GCA_004026545.1 Mormoops blainvillei
TTCTTCTTCTTCTTCTTCATCTTCCTCTTCCTCTTCTTCTTCTTCTTTCTTCCTTTCTTCTCCTTCTTCTCCTTCTCCTCCACCCCTCCTCCTCCCATGCCCCCACCCCACTCCAGACAAGCCCTTTAACATTTGTGGCAGTACTGGTTTGGTCTTAACAAATTCATTTAGTTTTTTCTGGTCTGGAAAGTTCCTTATTTCTCCTTTGATTTTAAATGATAGCCTTGGTGGATAGAGTAGCCTTGGTTATAGGTCCTTGCTTTTCATTATCTTGAATATTTCAAGCCACTCACTTCTGGCCTGAAATGCTTCCATTGAATAATCAGATGCCAGTCTAATTGGTACTCTCTTTTATGTAACAAGGGAGCACCTGCTTTTCTCTCACGGCTTTTAGGATTCTCTCCTTGTGTTTAAGCCTTGTCATTTTAATTATGACGTGTCTCAGTGCAGGCCTCTTTGGGTCCAACTTGTTTGGGATTCTCTGGGTTTCCTGGACATGTATGTCTTTTCCCTTCAGCAGATTAGGGAACTTTTTGGTCATTACTTCTTCAAATAGGTTCTCATTGCTGGCTCTTTTCTTCTTCTGGTATTCCCATGACATGGATGCTGTTATACTTCATGTTGTCCAAAATGTTTCTTAAGCTCTCCTCACATTTAAAAAAAAAATTTTTTTTTTGTTGACTTGCCTGGGTTTTTTTCTTCTACCTTGTCTTCCAAATCACTGATTTTATCCTCTGCTTCATCAAATGTAGTTTATTCCTTCTGTATATTATTTATTTCACATATTTCATTTTTATTTCTTACTGGTTCCTTTTTATTGTTTCTTTTTTTTATGCTTTTAAATATCCTTATAATCATTACACTAAACTCTATCTGATATATTGCTTGCCTCCATTTCATCTAGTTCTTCTGGAGAATGCTCTTGTTCTTTAATTTGGGGTTAGTTTCTTTGTCTTCCCATTTTGGCTGCTTCCTTGTATTTTTCACCTTAGCTGTCAGTTCAATCAGTTATTAAACTAATCAAGCTCCACAGGGTGGGACAGAGTAAAACCTGTGGGGGAGGCTATTGCTTTCCCTCAGGCTGATACCACTTGGAGAGGAGTGCTCTGCCTGAGAAAGATGGCTTCTGCAGTACGGGGAATGACTCAGCACAGGGATCCTGGCAGCTGTTCCTTCAGTTCTCTAGCCAGAGGCATCAACTCTGGACTCTCTCAAGTGTCTCTAGTCCACTCTGACTTCCCTCTACTGGAGCCCAGGGTAAGTGGCTACAAGTGAAATTTTGTGTGTTGGCCCTTTTAGAGGTTCTCTGTATCTCCAACCATCTCTCCTGACAGAAACCCTGCTGCTTTTCACAGGTGGATGTCATCTGTGTTCTTCTCTGGCTCTGGTGCTATAGGCTGGAGAGCCCAGCTTGTGGCTTAGACCCCACACTTCTCAAGGGAACCCCCAAGCCACTGAAATATCCCTCCACATCTTCAAATGCTGCTGAAGATTGGTTATTCTGGATGATTTCTCTACAGTTTAGTTGTAATTCCAGATTGGTCCTGGGAGAAGGTAAGTGTAGCTTCCCCTTACTCCTCTGACATTCTGGATCTCTCTCATTATATTTCATCTATAAGTAAAATCATTGCCTTTCTCTGACTGGCTTAATAAGTCTATCTATAAAGTATCCAAGCATATAATATGAAAATAGAGACATTTATTGAAGAAGATATAAGATAGAAGAAATATTGTATGTAGGACAATGGTGCCTTAGTCCTCTTCACATCAGACAACTTGGGACCCCACACGGTTCTCCCAGCATCTCTTCCACTGTCAAAACACTCTGAAAAATCCTTTGTTGGAATTGCCATCAGCTGCCTTGTCATATTTTCGTCAATCTCATTGATGGTCTGAAATCTCTTCCCTTTCAAATGTGATTTTAGGTTTGGAAGAAGCCAGAAGTTGCAGGGTGCCATATCTGGGCTGTAGGGAGGCTGAGTTACCTGGGTGATTTGGGGTTTTACCAAAAAAAACTCTATATAAGACATGATGCTTGAGTGGGTGTGTTGTCGTGATGAAGTTGCCATTTGTCAGTTGCCCATACCTGTGACTGTTTTCATCATATTGCATTTCCCAACTGACAAGGAACATTGAGGTAGTGCCCCTTATTAATTGTTTGGCCTGGGAGGGGAGTACTCATGATGGATAACACCTTCCCAATAAAAAAACACAGTTAATATGTTCTCGATCTTGCTGTGACTTTGCTGTGACTTTGCTGTGACTTTGCTGTACCTTCTTTGGGCATGGAGTACCAGGCGACTTCCATTGGGATGACTGGACCTTAATATTCAGATCATAGCTGTAGACCCACGATTCATCTCCAGTTATGACCTTCTTGAGGAAATCTGATTCATTGGTAGCAGTTTAAATCAAGTCACTAAAAACTACAGCATGATGTTACTTCTGCTCTGGTAGCGGAAGCCACAAAATGAATTTTGCCATGACATATTTCATGCCAAGATCCTGCATCAAAATATCGGACACAGTAGTTTTTGGAAATCCCAGATTAGCTTCTAGTTCTTGCACTGTCAGTTGCTGATCTTTGCTGATGGATGCCTGTACACATTCAACATTCTCAGATGTTCTGTTTGTTGCAGGCCTTCCAGAATGTGGATCAGTTTCAACAGATTCTCAACCATCTTTGAAACATTTGTGGCACACTTTTATTTGTGATGCACTCATTGCATCATTCCCAAAAGACTCTTCTGAATTATCTGAGTAGTTTCTGTTGAGGAATGTTCAACCTTTACTCAAAATTTGATGCAGATTCATTGCTCTACTCACTCAGTCATTTTGTATGTGATGGCTACACAAGTACACATGCTCACTCAATGGCATCTAGTGCCCCCACTAACTAGTACAGTGAAGTCATCATTGTTCACACATGTTCATGCCCGTCCACTCTCCTTAGCTGCCAGGTTACATCAATGTCAAACCATTCTCATTATATTAACAATGGATGAACTTTTTCCAGCCAGACTTCATGTTTCACTTACCATACTGTTCTCCAGGTCTATCCATGCTGTTGCAAAAGGTAAACTTTCCTTCTTTTTACAGCTGAGTAATATTCCATTGTGTAAATATACCACTGTTTTTTTTTCCACTCATCTACTGATGGGCACTTGGAGAGCTTCCAAATCTTGGCTATTGTAAATACTGCTGCAATGAACATGGGGATGCATATATTATTTTGAATCAGTGTTTCAGGTTTCTTCAAATATATTCCCAGAAGTGAAATGGCTGGGTCATAAGGAAGTTCCATTTTTAATTTTTTGTGGTAACTCTGTATTGTTTTCCGAAGCATCAGTATCAGTCTGCATTCCCACCAACAATGCATGAGGGTTTTTCTTTCTCCACATTCTCATCAATTCTTGTCACTTGTGGATTCAATGATAGCTATTCTGACAAGTATGAGGTGATATCTCATTGTGGTTTTTATTTATGTTACCCTAATGATTAGTGACATTGAGGATCTTTTTATATGTCTGTTAGCCATCTGTATGTCCTATTTGAAGAAGTGTCTATTCCACTCTTTTGCCCATTTTTTAATTGGGTTGTTTGGTTTATTTGGTGTTGGGTTTTATAAGTTCTTTATAAAGTTTGGATATTAACCCATTATCAGATATATTATTGATGAATATATTCTCCCATTCAGTGAATTGTCTTTTTATTTTGTTGATGGCTTGCTTCCTTTGATGTGCAAAAACTTTTTAGTTGATGTATTCCCATTTGTTTATTTTTTTCTTTTGTTTCCCTTGACTAAGGAGATATATCACAAAAAATATTACTATGAAATATGTCCAAGATTTTACTACTTATGATTTCTTTTAGGATTTTTATTGTTTCAGGTTTAACATTTAAGTATTTAATGAATTTAGACCTTATTCTTGTGTATGGTGTAAGAAGGTAGTTTAATTTCATATCTGTCCAATTTTTCAAATACCATTTATTAAATAGACTATTTTTATCCCATTATATGTTCTGGGTTTTTTTTAGATCTAATATTTATTTATTTATTTTTAGAGAGGGGAAGGGAGGGAGAAAGAGAGGGAGAGAAGCATCAAAGTGTGGTTGCCTCTTGAGTCCTCCCCTACTGGCGACCTGGCCCACAGCTCAGGTACATGCTCTGACTGGGAATTGTACCAGTGACCCTTTGGTTTGCAGGCCAGTGCTCAGTCCACTGAGCCACACCAGCCAGGACCCATTGTACGTTCTTGACTCCTTTGTTGAATATTAATTGACCATAAAGTCATGGGCTTATTTGGGGGCTCTCTATTTTGTTCTATTGATCAATATGTATGTTTTTATGCCAGTACATGCTGTTAATGATTACTTTGGCTTTGCAGTATAGTTTTATATCAGGTAGCTTGATATCTCCAACTTTATTCTTCTTTCTCAAGATCTCTGTTGCTCTTCAGAGTTTTTTGTAGTTCCATATAAATTTTTGATATATATGTTCTAGTTCTGTGAAGTATACCAATGGTATCTTGATAGGAATTATGTTGAATCTATAAATTGCTTTGGCTAATATGGATATTTTATGATGTTAATTCTCCCTATTCATGAACATGGTATATACTTCCACTTATTTGTAGCACCTTCAATTTGTATCTTTGGTATATTTGGAATAAATTTAATTCCTAGATATTTTTCGATGCAATTATAAATGGGATTGTTTTATTTGTTTCCCTTTCTGATAGTTCATTATTTGTATATAAAAATGCAACTGAATTATACATATTTATTTTGTATCCTGCTACTTTACTGAATTCACTTATCAGTTATAGTTCATTTTTGGTGGAATCTTTAGGTTTCTCTACACACAATATCATGTCATCTGCAAATAATGACAATTTTACTTGTTCCTTTCCAATTTGGATGCTTTTTACTTCTTTTTGTCTGCTTGCTGTAGCCAGTACTTCCAATATTGTGTTCAGTAAGAGTGGTGAAAGTGTACATCCCTGCCTTGTTCCTGATCTTAAGGGAAACACTTTTGATTTTTGCCCATTGAATACAATGTTGTCTGTGGGCTTGTCATACATGGTCTTTATTATAGTGAGATATGTTCTCTCTATTCCCACTTTGCTGAGATTTTTTTAAATTATAAATAGGTGGTGAATTTAATCAAATGCTTTTTGTGCATATATTGGTATGATTGTGTGGTTTTTATTGTTCATTTTTTTATGTGGTGTATCATGTTTATTGATTTACAAATATTGTACAAACCTTGCATCCTCAGAATAAAACCCACTTGATTATGATGTAGGATCTTTTTAATGTATTGCTGGACTCAGTTCGCTAATAATTTTGTTGAGGATTTTAGCATCAATGTTCATCAGGGGTTTTAGCCTATAATTTCTTTTCTTTGTGCTATTCTTATCTGGTTTTGGAAATAGGATAATGGTGGCTTCATAAAGTGAGCTTGGGAGCCCTCACTTCTCTTACATTTTTTGGAATAGTTTGAGAAGGGTAGGTGTTAGTTCTTGTTTGAGCGTTTGGAAAAATCATCTGTGAAGCCAACTGATTTAGCACTTTTGCTTGTTGGGAGATTTTTTAAATTACTGCTTCAATTTCATTAGTAGTAATTTGGGTATTTAGATCTCTGACTCTTCTTGATTCAGTGTTTGGAAGATGACATGTTTCTGGGAATGTATCCATTTTGTTCAGATTGTTTAATTTACTGGCATATGGTTATGCAAAATTTTTCTTACAATCTTTTGTATTTCTGTGGAGTTAATTTTTACTTTTACACTTACATTTCTGATTTTATTTATCTAGGTCCTCCTTTTTTTCTTGATGAGTCTTATTAAAGGTTTGTCAATCTTGTTTATCTTTTCAAAGAACTAGCTCTTGGTTTTATTGCTCTTTTGTATTTTTTTAGACTCTATTTCATTTATTTCTTCTCTGACATAGTAGGCCTGCAATATTATGAATTTCCCTCTTAGGAGTACTTTTACTGTGTTCCATAGATTTTGGGTTGTTGTGTTCTCATTTTTACTTCTTTCAAGGTGTCTTTTGATTTCTTCCTTGACCTCATTTTTAACCCATTCATGATTTTATAACATATTATTTAGCCTCCATGTCTTGGTGTGCTTACAGTTCTTTTTCTTGTGATTAATTTCTAGTTTCATACCATTATGGTCAGAGAAGATGCTTGCTATAATTTCAACCTCCTTAAATTATTGAGGATTGTGTTTTGTCCTAACATGTCATCATTCCTGAAAACTATTTTATGAACATTGAAAAGAATGTACATTCTGCTGCTTTTGGGTGAAATGCTCTGAAGATATCAGTTAAATCCATCTGATCTAGTGTGTCATTTAAGGCTGCTGTTTTCTTGTTAATTTTCTGTCTGGAAGATATAGTCATTGATTGCAATGAGGTGTTAAATTTCCCTGCTATGGCTAATCTTATTGTCAATCTCTTTTTATGTTCATCAAGTTTTGCTTTATGTATTTAGGTGCTCCTATGTTGGTGCATAAATATTTACAAGGATCATATCCTCTTGTTGGATTGTTCTATCTACCATATTGTATTGTCCTTCTTTGTCTCTTACTATAGCTTTGTCTTAAAGTCTATTTTGTCAGATATAAGTATTTTTACCTCAGTTTTAAAAATATTTTCCATTTGCATGAAATATCTTTTACAAACCATTTACTTTTAGTCTGCTCATGTCTTTTTCTTTTTTAAAGATATTTATTTATTTATTTATTTATTTATTTATTTATTTATTTATTTATTTATTTTTAGAAACAGGAAGGGAAGGGGAGAGGGAGAGAAACATCAATGTGTGGTTGCATCTCATGTACCCCCTACTGGGGACCTGGACTGCAACCCAGGGATGCACCCTACACTGAGAATCAAACTGGTGACCCTTTGGTTCACAGACCAGCACTCAGTCCACTGAGCCACACCAGCTAGGGCAGTCTGCTTGTGCCTTTTATTATGTGGTGGTTTTCTTGTAGACACTGTATGTATAGGTTTTGTTTTCTTATCCACTCAGTTACCCTTTGTCTTTCATTGGAGCATTTAAGCCATTTACATTTAAAGTGATATTTGATAGATATATACAATACTTATTGTCATTTTATTCTTTATAACTATGTTCCTCGGTTACTCCTCCTCCCCCTCCTTCTTCTTCTTCATCCTATTCTTCTTTCTCTTCTTCTTCCCCTCCTCCTTTATGTCCTACTCCTACTCCTGCCCCTCCCTCTCTCCCTCTTCCCCTCCTCCTTCTTTTCTCCTCCTCCTTCTTCTTCAAAACTCTTTAACATTTCTTGTAATACTGGTGGTATGGTGGTAATGAACTGCTTTAACTTTTTCCTTTCTGGGAAGCTCCTTATTTCTCCTTTAATTTTAAATGATAGCCCTGCTTGGTAAAGTAGTCTTGGTTGAAGGTCTTTGCTTTTCATCACTTGGAATATTTCATGCCAATCCTTTCTGGCCTGAGATGTTTCTGTTGAGAAATCAGGTGACATTTTTATGGGAGCTCCCTTATAGGTAACTAACTGTCTCTAGCTGCTTTAAAAATTCTTTGTCTTTAACCTTTCTATTTTAATTATGTTGTGTCTTGGTTTGGGCCTCTTTGAGTTCATCTTGTTTGGGATTCTCTGCACCTCCTGGACTTGCATGTCATTTCCTTTCACCAAGTTAGGGAACTTTCAGTCGTTATTTTTAAAATAGGCTCTTGATCCCTTGTTCTCTCTGTTTTTCTTCTGATAACCCTATGATACAGATTTTGTTACATTTCATGTTGTTCCAAAAGTCCCATCAACTATCCTCATTTTTTTTTTTTTTTTTGCTTTGCTGATCTGCTTGGGTGTTTTATTTACCTTATCTTCCAGTTCACTAATTTAATCATTTGCTCCATCCAGCCTAATGTTTATTCCTTCATGTGTATTCTTCATTTCAGATATTGCATTCTTCACATCTGACTGGTTCTTTTTTTATGGTTTCTATGTCTTTTTTGTGCTTGTTATCTCTTTGTTGAAGTTCTTATTAAGTTCCTTGAGCATCATTATAACCATTTTTTGAACTCTATTTATGGGAAGTTGCTTATTTCTGTTTCATGGAGCTCTTCTTTTGGAAAATTCTCTTGTTCTTTCATTTGGGACATGTTTGTTTTCCCATTTTGGCTGCTCTTTCTGTTTGTTTTTACATATTAGGTTGATCTACAATGACTCCAGCTCTTGGTAGGGTGGTTTTATGTTCTGTGTGTTCTGTGTGGCCTAGTGGCACAGATTCCTTCATGCGCTGATCTGCATACTCCAGAAATTTCCTTTGTGTGTTTTATGTGAGACCTCCTCTTGCAATTGAGTCTTGATTGTTCTTGGTTTGTTCATGTGTGAGGTCAGCCTTCAGGTTGGCTCACTGTAAGGTTCAACCCCAACCACAGCATGTGAGCTGCTCTGCAGGTATTGACCACACTAGCAGAATTTTCCTCAGCATTTTCTGAAATACTCTTTCAATGGTTTTGTTGAGTCCACATATGGGAAAATCAAAAATATGGAGGGCTGAATATATTTATTGAAAAAATGATATCTGCATATAAATGGGCCTATCCTGCTTACACCCATGTTGTCTACGGGTCAATTGTACTGTGATTTGAATAATTAAAATGATAAAAGATATTTGATGCTTTCCATCTTTCCTATTGCAGATCTACCTTTTGTACTGGTTATTTCTAGACTAGGCATCTTTTTTCTCTATATTCAAATGAGGTAGAATCTATTTTGAAGAGTGCAAGATTCTTAATTCAGATATTACGTAAACCTACACAATAAATTAATTAGACTCAGGACAATGAACTCTGGTTATTGAGACTTCTTTGGCTCAGACTTCATAGATTATTTAAACATGGATCTTGCTTCATTCTAACTAAATTACCAAAGTACCTGATGGCAAAATATTACTACAATGATGAATGGTCCTCTTCTTTCCTCATGACTTTCACAAAGCTGTTGAGGCTGATGATTTTGATGAAAGGGGCACAATTAGGTTTTAGGGTAAGGTTTAGAGAAACTTATACCAAGACAAAAAGAATTTCATAAGACCATGGGTAGAGATTTCATAAGACCATAGATTATTTTTAGGATATATGATGACAAAGCATAGAGAATTAAAGGAGTTGTCATTCTGACCTTTAACTCCTCACAGTTTTGTTGATATCCCAAGTCATCTCAGAGCCTGGTTCCCAAATCTTTACCTGCACTGACACTGTTCTCCTACTAGACTTTGTCCTGGGTGGTCCACAGATATTTTAATTTGGCAAAGCTTGTTGTTCAAGTTCCATGACTGATTGATTATTTCAGCATATGGGGCTGTCCGTGATGCTCTACACAGCTTGAAAAAGATAATTCAAAATGTTCTTGAGAGCTAAATCTTGATTCAAAAAAATAAAACACCATATATGTTAGAGAAATGACCTCCTCCGTTGCTATATAGGGGACAGATTATCCTGGATTTGATAGTGCTCAAGACTAATACTATCAATCATTAGAATAATAAAACCAACTTTCCTTTTATAATTTTTATTCATTACTCTTCCCAGTCTTTACAGTGTGTTTTCCCAAAAATGTGGAATATTGGCCTCAATATTATTTAATGCAAAAATTCCTACCATGCTAAACTTGTCCAGAACATGGTCTATTGCCTATCATGTGGTAGATGTTCAAAAAACAATTTGAACATCAAAAATATAAATGGTTTTTAAATGAAGGAGTGAATGAATAATACCTAGAGAATGTGAAGAGTCCTGAAATGTGCCTGGGAGCAGTTTAAGCTCTTTCAAGAATGGCAAAAGATGTGGTTAGATGTGGTCCCCCAAAAGCGTAATGGGTTTTATACAATGATCAGTGCTCTGAAGAAAAAGACCAGATAAATCACAGCTATATTTCAACACACTTAGGGTTTTGTGATAGGTTACTTTCCATTTTTCTCAAAGAAAGGTACTGCATAATGTAATTAATATATTTTGATATGTATCTCTCCCCTTGGTCTTGGTGGGCTGATGGGGCAGGGAAAGTTCAGATTATGAGGATTTAAGTACAGATTTTTATTTAAAAGACTGGCAAAGGCTTAGAATACAGCACAAACCTTGGTTAATGAAGGAAGCATTCTACATTTCTCAATGTTACAAAAATAAAAAGAGAAAAAAATAAAAACTTAAAGCATGATTCTATGATACATTACTAAATACAAGAGGGAAACCAGTCATTTTACTAGGAGGAGGCAAAATGAACTGCATTTGGATTACATTCAGTGATGAACTATACTTGAACTCCTTTTCTGATTTTTCGAGGTAGGATTATTTTATTTCACTTTTTATTTCGTTTTACAGGAAGTTTCCAATTTTGAGAATATAAAACCAGAAAAAATATAAATCAAGTTTACTTTGAGAAGTTTATGTTCTTCTAGTTCTATAATGTTGAATGGAATATTTTAGTGGTTTTGTTATGGAACGTGGGCTTGTTTGGTGGGGGGCAGGGCTCAGATACTGTTAACAAAACAACAGCCCACCTTCCCCAGGGTCCGTGTGTTCTAGGTTCTTTGCTCCCCCACCCCCACCCTTATAAATCATGGCTCTCAATGCCAGAGTTTGGTGAAAAGGAAAGGAATTATTTATTCAAAAGTTATATGGGTTTTTGAATAATGGCTAAATGTCACCATTAAATCTCAAAATCCCTTTAAAACACCCACCAACACACATAAGCTTGCCATTTCCCCCCTTTGCCCAATCAGGCCAGTCAGGGTACCGTTCTTCAGAAGAAAAAGAACAGAGGTCCTGAGCTCAGCTAGACAGGCCTCTAGCGGTTCCCAGCACCCTCAGCTGTGTCGCCACGATCTCCAGTTCTTAATCCAAAACCCCATGGCATGTTCTCATGGCCCACTTGCAAGAGTCCTCTCTCCCCTTTCCTTCTGGCAGGGTCTTCACATTGTTCCTCCGTGGCGTGGGTAGAACCATATCTCAGCTCTCATGCACAGGTGCTGTAACTTCGGAGCTCCTTCCCAGTTAACCTCTGGGCCTTAAGGTAAGCAAACCTTCCAGGTTAGCCTTGTTGATATGCAAAATAACTATCTTTGCATATCAGGTATAAAGCTATCTTGCTGTTATTGACATGCAAAACGACTCTCAATGGCCCTGTTCTATGGAAGGTCTGAAGCTGGCCTGTTACTGATATGCAAAGTAACTCATAAAGGCCCGGCTCCAGGTCTCCCTTCCCCGTGGTGGCCCACCTTAGGGTGGGGGAGGGAGAATATCTTATATTTTTCTTGGACACCCCACATTCTGGACACCATTACAAGTACCCCTTTGGGGGGACCCTGTTACAGTTTTTCTGTCAAAGTGCTTTTTAAAAATTGTCATGTACAAATCTATGTGTGTTTCACCCTGCTACCATTTATCTGTTTATGCTGAAATGTAGAAAATGTACGGTGTGACATTCCTGTAAAGAAGGATGAGAAAATTAAATTTTCAGAAAAAGAAACATGTTTATACTAGGCTTAAATTAAAATGGGAGCCTACTCGAAAACATCTCTATCAGTAATCGATTAATCTTCTGAAGGGTTCTAATCCAAATAAAAATGTTTGCAAAGATAATTGGGTTATTTAGGTCAGGCTTGGCTTTATGTTCAGAAGATCAAGTCCCCAGAGGATGTGATACACACGTGTTGCCTACAGTAATGGGATTGGGGCAGGAAGTTGGTTTATTAGGAAATTTCCAGACCGGTTGCTGATAATACAGAAAAATGGGTTCCTTGCACTCCAGAATGACCTGAGATGAAATTGTTAATATGTGAAATTTTCTCTGGATACAGTTCTGACAAACCCCTTCCACAGCCCTTGCTCTCCCGGTCCCCACTCCCTAAAGCGCTGTGTGCTTGCTTATTCTTTCCTCCGATTCCTACTCGAAGATTTCTCCCAGTAAGGACATAAAATGCGTCCATAGTAAGTAGGTAATTGCATGATTAACAACTTAGAGCACCTGCTAGGCAAGGGTAGTATTTTAGCCACAGCTAACTACTTAAACTACAACAGTATGGTTTTAAACATAATCTGGAGTTAAAAAAGTGTTTTTCCCCCATGGTTCTTCTCTGTCTTAAAAATCCCCCCAATCATGTAGCTGTTTATTTTACCCACAGATAAGGAACTCACTAATACCACATCAAAAACTTAAACAAAAATCACAGCTATTGGCTTATGATTGATTTATGCTTCTACATATTGGAGGATACCAACAGGTGGAGAGGTAGATGAGAATGAATGAAATGGAAAATACCTGATGCTGACCGAATTAGGGTTTTTCAAACATAAGCCAAATCCATTAAAGTGCTCCTCAAATTCCAACTAGTTACAATAAAATCAAAGACTTTTTTGAGTTCCTCAATTTTTTTTTGCCAACCACTCCCCTGAAGAGAATGACATCTCATGTTGTTATGCAATGACCTCACTTGATAATATTATAAATAGCTTTTTTGGAACACTTGCTTTTTGCCAAGAAAGGTCCCAAACATTTTGTGTTAGAAATAGAAAAATAAATAAAATGTTTAAGAAAAGAAGAAAAATTACATATGCAGGGTTTTGCTTATAACACTTAGCTTAAAAAAACAAAAAAGGTAACTTGGATTTAACTTAATGACAACTAATAACATAAACAAAAGAATATACTCAAGCTATAACAAAGTTAGTTATATGTATAGTATATGTGTGTTTTCACCCACCATTTAAATTGATTAACATGGTTAAGTCAGCATAGACTTATCCTCTATTTCTGTTTTAGACATTTTATTATGGAAAATTTAAATTTTACACAGAGGAAGAGATAATGATCAAATCATATTGCCAAGCTTGAACAAGTATTGATTTATAGTCAGTCTTAGTTCATCTCTACCCATTTGCCTCTCTTTTCCCCACAACCCTCACTAGGTATTTTTTTAAAGCAGATCCCAGACATATAGTTTTATGTTTCAATATAGACCTTTAAAAAAGAAGAACTTTTTTAAACAAGTAACCACTATATCACTACTGTACTAGCACAAATTGAGAAAAATGACTCAATATCACCAAACATAGTCGATGTTAAAATTTCTCTGATAGCATCAGATCATTTTTATAGTTAATTTGAATCACAATCCAAACAAGAAACATGCAATTCATTTTATTTATGTCTCTTAATTTATATGTCTCTTTTTCCATTTATTTGAAACTGTATTGCTTATTCTAAGGAATTTTCCTTATTAGTTTATATATATATAAATATATATATATATATATATATATATATTTAAGTAGGTCATCGGTGACTGTGTACTTCCTGTTGCATTACACTGAAAGTCCATATGTCTGGTTGCCTCTATTTTTGTAAGTGAAATTGCTTAGTGGGTTCAGATGGTTTCAGGTTGATCCACCTAGAACAAAGTTACGAGATAGCCTTTCAATGAAAAGTTTTAAGAGCAATTGGTGATTATTGTCCAGATCTATTGTTTTAAGGATTGCACAATGGTTGTATTAAGTTTGCGCATTCTTCCTGTATTTATTGAATATAATTATTTGAAAAAGAACTTCTAACTATTTGATTATCTTTTTATATTCATGTAGAAATGACCCACTTCTTTTGGTGGGAGAGGTTTAATGAATGTTAGTTTCTCCATATTGAATGGAAAGTTTTAGTACAAAATTGTACTTGTATTAACTGTACTTTGTTATTTAGGGTCAGAAAAACACAGGACTATTATGTAGACCTTAGTTAGAAATAGAATTTATTTCTGTTGTTTAAGGCATTACACATGTGTCTAAATGATCTTATTTCTGTTAGATTAAAATGCTTTTATTTATTAAATATGGACTTAAATATCTGTTTCTTTTATTCTTCTAGGTCAATCTAGAGACCTATGTCTGAAAACAAAGGATTTGGTTAGTAATTCATAAGATTACTCATGCAGATGATATGGTCTGTTTCCATGAAAGTCCTATTTCTCTGCTACTGCCACAAGCAACAAAAAGTGATTAATGAAGAACAAATTGAGCTGTCTTTAAATTTTATAGAAGAAATTTTTAAAAAGGGCATGTGATTCCATTCTAACTTTAAATTGCTAACACAAATCATTGACCAACCATGGTCAAGATGAACTCTTAGATGTCTTTTCAGATTTATGAATCAAGGAGTAAATAAAAAATAATTTAAAAATAGTTGGATTACAAAAGACTTTTCAACAGTATTTCAAACAGGTATTGGTTTCAGTTGTATAGCTTAGTGGTTAGACAATTATATGATTTACATAGTGTTCCCCTCAGTATTTCCATCTGGCACCACACATATTTAGCGCAATATTTTTTACTATAGTTTCTATGCTTTAATTACTTTTCCATGACTGTTTTGTAACTACCAATTTTTACTTCTTAGTCCCTTCACCTCTTTCACCCAGTGCTCCAACCCCCACCCCACCGGCAACCACCAGTTCTTTCTCTGTATCTGAGTCTGTTTCAATTTTGTTTGGTTCATTTATTTTGTTCTTTAGATTCCACATGTAAGTGAAATCATATGGTCTTGTCTTTCTCTAACTGACTTATCAATCTGCATTCTCACCGACAGTGTATGAGTGTTCCCCTTTCTCCACACTAGCCAACTGTGGTTTTATTGATGGCAGCCATTCTGACGAGTGTGAGATGATATCTCATTATAGTTTGAATTTGCATTTCTCTGATGATTAGTGACATTGAGCATCTTTTCATATGTCTATTGACCAGCTATATGTTCTCTTTAGAGAAGTGTCTGTTCAGATCATTTGCCCACTTTTAAAATTGGATTGTTTGGTTTTTGGCATTGAGTAGTATGAATTCTTTATAAATTTTAGATATTAACCCTTTATCAGATGTATTGTTGATAAATGTGTTCTCCCATTTAGTAGATTTTGTCTTCATTTTCTTGATTGTTTCCTTTGCTATGCAAAAACTTTTTAGTTTGATATAATCCCATTTGTTTTCTTGTTTCCATTACCTGAGGACATATAGAAGAAAAACACTGGTAACAGAAGTGTCTGAGACTTTACTGCCATGTTATCTTCTAGGATTTTTATGGTTTTGAGTCCTGCATTTAAGACTTTAATCCATTTTGAGTTTATTCTTGTATAAGGTGTAAGAAAGTGATCTGCTTTCATTTTTTCACATGTATCTGTCCAATTTTCCCAGCACAGTTTAGTGAATCAACTGTCTTTATCTTATATTGTATGTTCTTGCCTCCTTTGTCAAATATAAATTGACCATATAGGTGTGGGTTTATTTCTGGGCTCTCTGTTGTGTTCCATTGATCTGCATGTCTGCTTTCATGCTAGTACCATATCTTTTTTTATTACTATGGTCTTGTATTATAGTTGTAATTTCTGTGATTACACTATCCATAGTAGTAATAAAGGCAATTGATAATTTGTGTTTTAAATCTGAAGTAAACCTCTGATTCTATTACTTATGTTTTTAAAGCTAATGGATAATGTCTCTCTTTCCTTTACAGGATATAGAGTGTCACTAATTATAAAACATTCACAGTGGCAGAACACCTGGATTATTCAGTCAATAATTCATTTTTTATACAGTTTGTCAAACTTGAGGATATCTTTGCTCCTTTCTCCCCTGAGGAGTCTAGGAGTTGGATGCTTGAACTACTTTTTCCCTCTTTTCAAAATTATGTACCTGGATAGCTCTGAAAAGCCAGAGTAAGGTGATGGCCATCATTGATTGCATCTTCCAATGTATCTCCATTCTCATAATTTGCTATTCAGTTTATGCACAGAAGGCTATAGATGTTTCTGTCTTAACATAATTCTTGCTGATCAATTGCCTTTCCTGTAGTCAAATATTAGAGTTTGTTTCCATTTGATGCTTTGAATATTTTGCATTATTTAAAACTAATTCTTCATTTCCATGCAGTTCAGTTCTTCACACATGTCCAAGGCCTTCTTTAGATGTTGGGAGGACAAGACTGAGCAAATTTTGGTTCTTCCATTCAAGGATCTTGAATCTACCATAGCTCAGTGTTTTCTCAACACAATCATTTTGTTAAAAACAGTCAGGTATTTCAGTCGCAGCATTCTACCACACATGCTTAGGTGTGTATGTAGTTCGTGGAAACAATCGGGAGCCCATAGGACACCTGGGGGTGTCTACCACTGACTAGAACTTCCTAGAATGGACCAGAGAGCTTTTGTCTCATATCACTGAGTTATAACAATGTGCAGAATTTGTTTTGATTTCAAATTTCTTATACTTGCTGTGAATTCTGCTAACCAATCCTCTGCTTTACTTTAGAAAGGAAAACAGTCAATGACACAATCTGGCAGGAATCCAGCAGCCTGAGGAGGGCTCCCCCATCAGAAGACTGTCAGCTAAAAGGTAATTGCTAAATTTAGTTCTGCTGACTTTGCATTTTCCCAAAGTATTTTAAAGGGCAGTTAAAAAAATTTACAACTTTTTCCATTAAAATAAGCAGGACATTGTGTTCTACTTAGAAAGAAAGACAAATAAATAGAATATATATATTATTAATAGAATATAAACGCGTATGTGTAGATACACAGAGACATACTGAAAAGAAATGAAGTCTAATTAAGTTGCCTGTTGAAGCAAATAATATATGAAAGTCTTTAATGTCTAAAATTATTTAAAATGTATTAAAAATCAGCACATAGAAATAAACATCTAAAATAACATGCATATATTAAGTTATTATGTTTAGATCTTCTTTAAAATTTAAGAGAAATAACAATGATAACTAATGAAAAATTATACCATTGTATTATTTAAAAATTCCCAAAGCAAGTTAGCAACCAGGTATAAAAAATTTATTAAAAATAAATCACTTCAAAATTAAAATTACTTAAACTTGTGAAGGTAACGAATAAAAAAAGTCTTAAGAGTTCACAAAGACGAACAACAGAATGAAAAGTTGATTTAACTGGCATTGTCTTTCCAATGTTACTTGAACAAGACGTATTTGATTATATTAGTTATTGATTATTTAAGAGTTTCTGATTTTTAACTAAAAGATATTTTTCCTATCTTGGGACAAAGGGGGTTACAGTATATATTTATATCTGTTCACATTTTGCCCTTTGTTTTTTTAACAGAGCTCTTGGCTTTATAAAGTATGAAAATAATCATTTTCCCTTGAAATATTTCTATTTTATTAAATGTTACATAACATTTTGATGAATAATTTTAACTAAATTTTAAAATATTTACAATTTTCTCTACTATAAATAAATACATAGGTGAAACACTAGGGATTATTTAATTACAGTATTTTCTTTTGATTACAACACAGAAAATGTTTTAATAATATCATGTTTTGATTTGACTCTGTCTTCATCTCATGGATGCCATCTGTCTTCACTCACACTCTCAGTAGCTTAGTCAAGCACTTACCTGTCCATTCCTTTAAGAAACATGTTATTTTTAGATTATCATATATTGATCTATGGATAAAGAAGATATAACTTATTATAAATTAGTTTTAGTTATAAGATTGGCCATAAATCTTTTCAAGTATTCTAATTTCTAAAACTACTTTTCTGTGAACTTTAAAAAAATTTGTGAGTAATAGCAGGTAATTATATTATAACTACTCTGACAAAGAAGCAAAAAATCTTGGACACTAGGTGAGGTGCTTAGGATTAGTGGTGTCGATTTTGTCAGAGAAGGGAGAAAACCTTTACAGAAATTTTCTCAGGTTAGATATTTCTCAGATTCTTGAGTGACTGTGTGTGTGTGTGTGTGTGTGTGTGTGTGTGTCTAAGAAGTTTAGCTGGCATTTCAGCAGTAGTAGCTGAGTCACAGGACATTTCCTAGGCATTAATGCTGTGCTAGGAAGAGTTGATGGCCTGAGACCGAGGTTGTTGATGCCATTGTAAACTGAAGGAAGAAATTCAGTGGGAGTGGGAAGGCAACAAGCAGTAGACTTGAATTTTATGGAGGTAGAAGCTTCATTTGGAAGGCTCAGAGTATTTCTAAGCAATTAGTGCCCTCCATATTAACCCATAATATTTCTTTCTCATGTTAAGCACTTCTTTTTAACTGTTAATTGTACAACTGATTCAGAGCGGTTTACTATCTATACCTGAGAATAGGCAGTCTGTGAAGTTCAGTGAGATGAAGACCTGCAGGTACATTATTGCTGTCATCCACAGCCCATGGTTTTATTGAACACTCATAATGAAATTGAAAAGACAGCCTCAATAAAACAGAAGAAAATATATAGGGAAATGAATGGTAAGAGTGATATTAACTCCTAGCAAATCTGTTGAAAACTCCAAAGAAAAAAAGTGATTTTTTTTTCCATTTCAATTTCAAAATGGTATTTCTATATGACACATATTAACAACATTGCTGTCCTAAAGAATGTTGGGGCCTGATGAAAGAAACCCCCACAGGCTACACTGAGTGAAGGATTTGTGCCTGGAGTTTTAATTTATGAAGAAATTCACATAGCTTGATAACATGACTGTGTTTTATCAGTTAAGACAAAGTTTATCAGAACAAGTTGAATACCAGAAAAATAATATTTTTAGTTTATCTCTTCCAGTTCCTCCTCCTAAAAAGAATTTTATCTAAAAGTATATCTGTGCTATTAACAGAGACCACATATGTAAAATAAATGCTCAGGACTTCATAACTGAAAAGTTGACAAAGTTTATGTATCAAGGAAAATTAATCTATCATTCATATTAATTGCATTGTCAGCATCATAAGTAGGAAAAATGTTCATAATATTTATTTTAGTCAGTTAAAATCAATTTAAAAATCAATTAAAATCAATTTTTAAGGGAAAAAAACCCTTAAAACACAATCCTTTAAATCTATAAGTTGGAATTTACCTAAGATCAAGTTACAATTTAAGTAAAGATAGTTTTTAAAACAGAGTTTTCATATTTTATATCAGAAACTACAAAGAATGAAAACAAAGTAAACATTTAAAAAGGAAATAGAACATGGTTGGAGATTTAGAGATTTTTTTTTTCAAACAATATGACTGTAGTAGATTTTTCCATAAAACAAAGCATTCAAAAATATCATGTTGGTAAAGGAAATAGGGTCTGAATAAGGTCAGGAAACATCTTAGTAATGAAAAGGGTATTAATTTCACTCACACTGCTGTAAAATTATTTTTAAATAAATCTCCTTTACACATGGTTTTGATGAGATTCATTATAGTAAACTGGTAGAGGAGAAATAGAGGAGAGGAGTATAGAGGAGAAATGTTAGGACCTTCCAGTTTAACATTTGAATTACCATTGGTTTGAAACCTTTTCTGAATTCTAGTCAATATTATTACTTGACTTCTTCAGTAGTAGAAGGGTAGGCAAATACATATTTTTGCTTAATTTCTCCAGGCATTATTAATTCTTTTTCTTTATTCGGTTGATACCCTCATTTTCAAGAGGGCAAATGTACAAAGTCACAAGTTTGTTTACTATTCTGTTTAATTTTCAGGAACCACTATTTAATTTAAACATTTTTCCCAAGAGCATGTGACATGTCTGGTTAGAGTGGGTACATGAGGAATGACAGAGAGGAGTCCTATTTCACACCTGAACGCCTGCTTATGGTGCGGGAATAAACTCACTGAGCAAAGGCTGCCTGCTAAGCAGACCTCTTTTATTTCCAAGGAAGCCTTTCTGAATTGAATGAGAACACTCGGAGTTCTAGTTTTTCACACAAATGAATCTTGGAATGAATTAAATTCATTAGGGAAGTCCTTACTAGGAATATAGTTACCTGAGTATGGTCAGAAGTATCTCTGTTAGAATAACCTAGAACCTGATTAGAAATACTGTTTTTGTTTTCTTTGGTTTACTTAACCTCATTTTCCCCCCCACATCTGCTTTTGAGGAACAGTTGGAATATTTCTGCTGCATGGTGTATTTTTATTTACACTCCTATTTGTGACCCACTTATGGAATTTATATGTGCTTTTACCGTCTATTGCTGCAAGAAAACCACCACAAAACTAATGACATCAAGCAACATTTTATCAGTCTCATGGGTGTTGGAGCTCGGGAATTCAGTCAGGGCAGTGTTACATGACATCCGAGGCTTTGTCTGGGAAGACTTGAGTGACTGGGAAGCACTTAAATGTCTGGTGGCTGGAATCATCTACAGGCTGCTTAACATACATGTCTGGTACCTGTTCTGCGATAACTGAAGGCTATGCTCAGCTGCAATGGTCAACCGGAAAACCAGTATGTGGCTTCCCCATTTGGCTTAAGCTTCTCCCAGGCTAAGGGCTAGATTTTAGGAGGGCGAGAGGTGAGAGGAAACCTCATACATCACACAGGGAAGTATTTGAAGAGGAACATCCCAAAGAAGACCAAAAGGCTTCTTCTGACTTAGACTTGGAGCTCACAAACTCTACTCTGGCAAGCGAGTCGGAAAGGCCAGCTCAACCCAGTAAGAGGAGAACTGAACTCCATTTCTTGATAGAGGACTGCCAAAGTCACATCGCAAAATATGTGGTATGAAAGGTCTTTGAAAAATACAAAGATGTTTCTTACATCTTGTCTAATTCAACTATTGCAACTTTGTTGCTGTTTAGGACCAAATTGCTTCTGTCCTTGTAAATGTTCTCTTGTAAAGAAATATTTGGGAGATTACAACTAAATGAAAATGTATAAGACCACAAAACAAATGGCTAAGCTTCATAAAATGCCATTTGTCTTGTGGTCCTTCCTTAGTCCAAACCCCTCAACATTTCCTGTAGAAGATGTCACAAACTGCTGGCGCTATAACTCAATTTATTCTGAGAAAAAGGTTATTTGGGTCATTTGTATTTTAAAAACTAGGAAATTTTGCATTGAGTTCCACATATTGACACTCTTTTGAAAAACAAGAAGGACTTGGACAACCCTGGGCTCTGACTCTGAGGATATGTCAGTTGAAAGAGCTGAGTTCCATGGCTGAACTTGAGCGGTGGCAGCCCTTCAGTTCAGCTCACTGCAGACCTCGCATTGTCTCCCTGAAAAAGCCCACTTCATTTAGCTATGCTACATGTTTAACTTCTGCATTTGTCACATTGGTTTAGAGGGTTATGTCCAAATTTCTCCACCCAGCATGGAAGGCCCATTGAAATTTGGCCTTCCTTACTCTTCGAGCCCTTCCTCCTCCTATGTTATATTCAGAGTTACTTATTGCAGGCCCATCTCAATCTCTAAACTTAATCAAACATATTCTACATTATAGGCCAGTGTTCATAGCACTGTCACTACATTTTTAACTTTTCTTCTACCTTTCCAAACTATATCCATTTTCCAAACTTCTATTGACTGGGCCCTGCCTCTCCCACAAGTTCTCTGGGTCAGACTGACCTCTCCCCCGATAATCTCTAAATCACCCCTTTCACTGCCTTGCATTGTTATGCACATGATGTAATGCATTGTGCAAACTCCTCAGCTGCTTCCAGGCTGTAGACTACAAGGGACTGCTTTACTCTTCTTTTCCAGTACCCAGAAGAATAGTTCGAGAGGTTGCTCTCTAAAACTCATGTGAAAGGGATCAAAAAAAGGAAGAGATATAAAGGAATGAAAGAATGGAGGAAATAATTTTTTTCTAAATACAGAAACTAATAATAATAATGATAATAATAAAGCTGTAAAATTCTGCTTCTATAATCCTGGCCCTGTGATGAAAGTTAATGCTTCAAAGAGCCAAATCATAAAACCAGCTCATTTTAAAATTTAAGCATTTTCTAGACTCCTGTAATGTGGTTACTCTGGTTTTAAATATTAAGTAGTTGGTGTAAATAACTCCAAGACTGAGCTGTGGATTTACCATTTGCTCTGGTGGGGATTTGGAGAAAAACTTGCACTTATTTTTCACTGAGCATGAAGGGTAGACCTTACCTACCCCTTCCTCCCTGAGAGTGTGGGAATAAAGAATAGTGGAAAATTAAAGTAATAACTGAAAGTTAGAAGGCGTGAAAATGAAAAGAAAACGTCACTGGCCTATTGTGGCCAGGCGATTTCTGTGGGTCTCAGTAACCTCATCTGTAAACTATGCAGCTTAGATTAAGGAATCCATAAAGTCCTATTGTTTTTTTTTAGCACACACTGTCCTGGTTTTAAATAAATGGATCCCCTTGTACAGGGCTTGGAAAGCAAACGCTACTACCTTTTGAAAAGTTTCTATTCTCTGCAAGTAAACAGGTGCCACATTCCAAAGCTTTTACTAACACATACACAGACAACTAAAATAATAATTCAGGTTAAGATGACATGATAACGAAGCTCAAAATGCAAGGGATTGAAAGCTTTTTTAACAGAAACAGATGAGGTGACAACTTCATGGAATCGTAGCATCCTGGAATCAAAAGTGACTTTAGTGTCAGTGTGCTGCCCTTTTGTTATTATCAACGGGGAAACTGAGTCCCAGAGAGATTGCATGTCTTGTGTAGGTACACAGCTGTTCAGGGGCATTCTTCATTTTTATCTTGTTAAATTTCTATTTTATGTTTATCCATTTTAATTAAGAATAACATTTTTAAGAAAATAAACATTTATGATCTAGTCAATATAGCACCTTAATAAACTAAAATAAACATAAGTATTATTCAATAAATTATACTCACACTTCCTAAATCCTATAATTTCTTATAACCTGTATATAAGATTAATCTGTTTTCATAGATTTACATGGAGATGATTTTCTTTTTGAAATAATAACATGCACACTCCTCAGGGAGAAAAACTACAAGACGTTTCCTGTCAGGTAATGTGAATTATCAGCATTTACGTGGTGTTTTGTGAAAATCATCTTGTTATTGAGCTATGCAATATGCTGAGTAGTGTAGGGCTTGCATAGCCTTGTAACTATTTTGTATTTAGTTATTGTAGGCTGTTTTGTAATTGATATGCTTATGTCCCTGTGAATTAGAATGTAAATGAAAAAATGAAATGATGACTTGAGTTAATAATCCATTTTGATTATGCAAAACATCATGTACTACAGCCTTTTGATAAGTAACTCTGAGCCTGTTATAATTAATATACTGTGACTCTCTCTGACAAGACCTATGCTAAGTGCTTTAGAACTATCTGGCAACCTTCAGCATGGGGTACATGCCTTTTTCTTTTTTGTTTTTTTACATTTGATATAAAAATGTACAGTGAAATTTCTGACATATCCCTTTAAAAATTGCATTAATTAGCCCAGAAGTTCAAGCAATTAAGAATGTCTGAACCTTGGGCCTCCCTAATAATAATAATAATAATAATAACATTAATAGCCAAATAGTTGCTATTCGCCCTGTGACAAAATACAGAGTATGTGTCAATAGGGCCAGCTCAGGCATTATACTTATTTTTGATATTTTTCTGACACCTATGGCATTCTCTTTAATCATTCTGATACTTTTATTAGAAAATTTAGAACTGACCTTTCCTGGTGCAGTAGATTGATCAATGGGCAGAGGACACATATAGCATACGAATTGTGTGGGGCTGATGTGGTAAGGAAAGGGAGCTTGAATTCCTCAATCCAGCCTGATTTCTGAGGCTGTTCAAGGCCCTCTGATGAATTAAACAGTGGCCTATAACTTTTGATCAACCACAGTTTTCTGCCGGCTGTTCGACAGCGTCCGGAGCAGTGGATCTGTGCTCCCGAGGCCACTGCAAAACGGCTGCACAAGGCCCGATCACCTGCCAGCCCTGGGATTCTCTTGCAGGGTGCAGCTGAGAGCTCTGAAAACGGGCAGCTCTGTTTGAATCTGTTTGGTCATTTCCCTTATCTCCTCTGTTTCAGTTTTCATCATCCGAAAAATCATTCTATAAAGAAGCTATATCTTGTGGCTGTCCTAAGAGTTAAAGGCCTTAGCTTAAGTCCCTTAATGCACTTAACTTCAAGGCTGGCATTGAGAAGATGCTTTAAAAAATTCAATTGCTCTCACTGAGGCTCCTCACCTCTCTTTCCCCTTCTTCCTTCTCTTACTTATTCTTTGCAAGGGCTGTGTGACACTTGCACAAGCATAGCTGGCAGATTATCTCTAAAACATGCAGTCTCATTCCCCTAAATTTATATGAGGCCTCATATGTAGTATCTACATGAAACATTGCCAAATACGGCTGGTTTATAGTAAGACCTCCCCAGACATACATTGTATTAAGAGAAATCAAACCTTCCTTAGGTTTTTAGTGAAAGAAGAAAAAAAAAGAAAGAAAGAAAGAAACATCTCTCAGAAACAAGGAAAAAATGTAGAAAGTTCATACAAGAAAAGGGTTAAAGATCAGTCTGCACTCTAACACCCATCTTTCTGGACATTTTAATTGGACAACATATATCCTTCTAGAATGGTAATCATTCAGTTGTGCTATACAGTTTGTCACTAAGATCAGTTGAAGAAGTTCCCACTCAGTGACAGGCAGGCAGGAGCTCTCTAATCTAGAAATCTGTATTTGGGATTAGAGGGTGGTCTGATTTAGCTTTAATCTCTCTCTTTTTATTCAGAGTAGGCATTCAGTTGAACTTGACTACTTAAGAAACACTTTTTTCTGTATGACACTACTTGGATGTAACCATTTTATTAAGTATTAGGAATTGTTATTCAAATTATTAATTTATTAACTCATTGTGACTGAGGAAAAGTGGGAGTGGTTAACCCTTTGAGAGATGTGGAAAGAGGGAGTCCTTTCTCAGAGAAGCAGCTCTGAAGTGAACGCGGAACCCGGTCCATTGGGGGGCATGAGAATGGCCATTGGCACAGACTGGGGCCTCTCATCAAGTGAGCAGATGACTTAGAGCAATGCTTCTCCAGGTGTGGCCCAGCAACTGTCTGTATGAGAATCAGTTGAAGTGTTTGTTAAAAATGCAGACTTCTGAGCTACACTTCTGTCCAACTCAGTTGTTGTGTCTGGAGCCCAGGAATTGGTATTTTGTAAAAGTTTCCAGAAGATGCTTAGTATATGAACCAGGAGACATGAGACTCTCTGGGATCAGACAATTGGTGGACACTTGTCTGCAAACACGATGACCCCTGCATTTTTATTTTACAAACCTGAAATGTCTCAAGTTTGGTCTGGAAAGACAACAGCCTCCTGAAAATATTGAAACTGAGTTTTGTTTCATATTATGGAAATGATGTTCATTCATTTTTGAACTGTTAAAAACAACCTGAAAGTAGAAATGATTATAATAATGAATAATGTCATTACAGAGTAAATATTTTCATATGGCTAACCATTTTACTGCATACCATTAACATGGAATAAAGTTCATAAGATAGAAAACATATTAACAATTATCTTATGACCACACCTACAAAATATATTTTGAACAATAAAAACATTCAGAATTGCCCTGACTGATGTGGCTCAGTTGGTTGGGCATCATCCCACAAAGTGAAAAGTCGCTGGTTCAATTCCAAGTCAGCGTACATGCCCGGCTTGTGGGTTCAGTGCCCAGTAGGGGTGTGCATAAGACGCAGTTAGTGTTTCTCTCTCACATTGATGTTTCTCTCCCTCTCCTCCTCCCTCCCTTCTCCTCTCTCTAAAAATAAATTTTTTTAATCTTTTTAAAAATTCAGAATAAAAAATTTAATTATTAACTCAATTGTTAATCAGAAAATACTCAACCAGGTGAGTTTTCTTAATATTCTCAAAATGGGAGACAAGATCTTAGACACAGAAGAAGGTACAGGGAACCAAGTGGCAGGGGCAGTGGAAGATGTTTATGGAATGCTTTTTCAAATACCAACTTTGCTCCATGAATATTTCTGACTGCCTGGCCTGGGATAAACTTGCTGGAAAACCAGGCTTGCAAGAGAAGTGCTGATGAGGAGAGTTTGAGGCAAAGCAGACTGCTGTGATTATTGTATCAACCATAAAGAACATCTTGGGGTAACTTGACTCCCAGCATTTATTTTTGTATCCTTGTTCTTGTTTGTTCCTTTCTGGCAGCACTCAAGCTGATGGCTCCAAACCTTTTGTAGCATATTGAAAAGGATATAAAATATGCAGTAATACAGACTTTGGGCTAATATATTTTCAAAAGTGGTTCATGCCTCATTTCTCACGTAAATTCTTAGGTTGCATTCAGCGTTCAGAGCGTCATTCATATTCATGATAGAAAAGCGGGATAACATTTATTACTTTCACTGCTGGTGATATTAAGCACTGTCAAACACACCCACCCAGAACTGCACCAAAACATTTTCTTCCCGAGCTTCTTCCTTTCAAGGGAGAAGTGTTACTGAGGAACAATTTTTTTAAAATGCATACGTGTATACGTATATACACACACACATGCATACATATAGTATATACACATACAGAGGTACATCCAAAATAACCTTAGATTCCCTTCTGTGGAAGATATTAAAGTACTAAGGATTAGATCACTCCACATCCATTTCAACCAATTTCTTTCTTGATTTTTTTTTTAGGGTCTATAGGATAAGTATTTGAATTCTCAGTCTCCCCCGTCATTCAGGGTGGTCATGGGATGTAATTCTGGCCAATGAGATGTAGTCAGAAATATTTAGGGAGGCTTTCTTTTCTGAAAACAAAAACAAAAACAAAAGAAAAAGCAAAGCATCATGAGGGGAAAGCTTTGTCTTTTGTCCTTCCTGCCTGGAGCTGGGACCTGATGCCTGCAGAGGTAGCAGCCCTCTTCCACCTGTAAGGGCAGCGAGCACATGTTGATTGTAAAGGGGGCGATCACACAGGGCCTGATTCACCCATGACATTCCTGAATGACTACCTCAGCTCCAGACTGCCTGTACCTAGAATTCATATTGTGTGGAAACATAAGCCTCATGCCTGTTTAAGCCACTATAGTTGGGTTTCTGTTCCTCAAAGATGAATGTAGTTCTAACTGATACACCTTATTTTCAGAACTGTCCCTTTCGTTGATGCCGAACTTTAATTGCTGGAAGACGCTACATACGCTAAGTTGGGCTCGCAGAGTTGGATGGTGCCTAGACACAGCTCTGACTGTCCGACCTAGATTAGCCTCTAGTTTTTATGCAGTGGAATCAGCATGTAGAGCTGTTAGTCATTTAGTCTTTCTACTGAAAATTAGATTAATAACAAATAAACTGTGCGCTATATATAGACTTAAAACTATCTCCAGTGCAACATAGCATGTTGGGAAATGTGTATAGACTGGATTAAAGTGGGGCTGCTTTTTGGTGAGCTTAACTGAGATCATGACACTAGGTGAATGGGGCAGAACTCCAAGGTTTTTCTGTGATCCGTTAGCAAGCAGGAAAGGCAGATACGTTATTAGGTTTCATCAGACATATTTTAGGTGATTCTAAATAATCTATAAGGAAGGGATGGAAAGAGGCCAAAATGACAGATTTTTAAATAGTACCTGCAAGTACCAACCAAAAAGTAGTCTTTCTGTATTGTGTGATAATATAAAGATGAACTAATTATGCTGTGCATTGTTCTTATTTTCCAGTACTTTCTTATCTATTATGTACCATTAACTACTATATTACAACAGTTCTCTATTGCTGCATAACAAATTACTCCCATATTAAGGGCTTAAAGCAACAAACCTACATTATCTCACAGCTTCTGTGAGTTAGGAGTTTGGGAGTGGTATGGCTGGCGATGCTGTCTCAGGGTCTCTCATAAGGTTGCAATCAAAATATCACCTCAAGGCTACCTGTGGCTGAAGGATCTATTTCCAAACTCCCTCTCATGGCTGTTAGGCAGGAGACCCCCACAGCTTGATGAGGGGTGGTCAGCAGCATCAGCCCCTTGCCGCATTGGCCTTTCCTGGGGTAACTTGAGTGTCCTTATAACACGGCATTTGGCTTCCTCCAGAGTGAGTGATCCAACACAGAATAAGGAGCAAACTTTAGTGTCTTTTAAGATCTATTTTCAGAAGTCAGACACCATTACTTTCGTCTCACTCTATTTGTTAGAAGCAAGTCATCAAATCCAGTTCATACTAAGGGGAGGGGTATTACGGATCCCCTTTTAAAGAAAGCAGAGTAAAACAGCTTATGGATATATTGTAAAACCACCAGAGTTACCGAATAACATTTTGAGGTTATAGATGGAGGAGTTTTCCTGTGAGAGCAAGATTATAACTCATTTTACAGATAGAAAGAATATAGAGATCTGTTTGTTAGCTAGACAGAGAATGTAATCTTTCTCCCTTTTCTCTTTTCTTTTCTTTTCTTTTCTTTTAGCAGAAGACTAAAGGATGGCTTTAGTTGATATTAAAGAAACATTGAATGTTAGTATGAAATTGGCAACTTTGGCTCTGGTTGAAATGAAACTAAAATCAGACTAGATTTTCTGATTTCAATGTAGAAAGTCTTTCTTTCTCTCTCTCCCTTTCCCCTTTTCAGGCAAGCAAAAGAGGTTAAGTAACCTTCCATTTTAACTTTTAGTTTAGTCACAGAAAGGGAAAGGACTGATCCTAACAAATAAATTTTATAAATGAGCTATATCTTCTAGCCAAATTATAACTCCAAACACAAGTGGATATTTTTCCTTCCTGATAACCCTAAAGGGTTGATAGGAATTATTTTGGCATTTAGCATTATTCTCATTTTTAAATGAATCACAGAATTCAAAAAATGTGTAGTAAACACTTTTTGCTAACTCATACTTGTGCCAAGCACCAAGTACGAACTGACACCTTTAAAATGTAACACAAACCTGGAAATGCCTTTTAAAAACCTGCACACTATGCCCAGGGACAAAATAAAATCCACTCGCTCAGCACTAGCTTCAGTTACTTCAGCTCCTCTGTCACCTGCTACTTCTTGCCTCTTGGTCTTTAGCTAGAACTTGTGGGACTTCTCCTGGGTTCTGGGTTTCATAGTAAGCAAACTTGCTTTACCTTTATTTGAGTCATCTCCTGACTGCAGACATATTGTTTTATATTCTCTGTGCATCAGTCTTCTTAGGTATAAACTGATGATAAAAACTTGTTATGGTTGTTATAAATATTAAATGAAACAATAAATCCCAGAAGATGTTCCATGAACATTCATGTTTTACTCTAAACTCTAAACTTCTCTTAATCCCATTGTAGACCTTCCCCACAGAAGAAAATTTGAAATATCCTTTATTTCTCTGTTCTAAACTTGATCAGATACCCTTTGCTGTAGTCCTGAAGTACTCTTAGTAGAAACTGTGTTTGATACCAGGTACATGGATTTTTCAAAAGAAGTTGACAGAAGCTTACATTGACAGGTACCAAATACAATAAAAAAATATCCTGTGCTAAGACTCCAGATATTACCCAACTCCAAATGCATGTTGATTGAGTATAAACGTATATTTAATTGTCAGAGTTTCAAAAATTGATGCCCAAAATGTACCCAGTAATGAAGGGCCGGCGCTAAGGGAATAAGGAATAGACTGCTTCTTAAACCATTTCCACACCCTAACTCTCTTTCCACCAACCTTCTTTTGTGTTTTGGACCAAGTGTTGGGATTGAATAAGGAGGGATGGGGAATGAGTCCACTATATATAGTGTATATATATACTATGTATACATACATGTATATATATGTTCACCTTTGTATACAAAGGTGAAGCCACTGAGGAAAATTAATCCATGTACATTTATAATGTGATAATTATTATAATTGAGAAAATAGATCTTTTCCCAATTATTTTGGTAGGTTTGTGGAGTTTTCTTTAATGTTAACATCAATTTTCTTCTCCTTTTCTAATGTTAAAAACAGTGACCTTTGAGTGTTGGCATTTATCTCCCTATCAAATACATGTTAAGCCTACTGCCAAGAAATGATAGGAAATTGCTCCCCAGATAATGCTGTGTTTAAGTGGTTTTGCATTTCTTTCCCCCAAATTTTAATGCCATGAACATTGATTTTTTAAAATAATTTTTTATTATATTTGTTTTCAGCTGCCATGTGGAAGTGTTTCTATAGAACATAAAGACTTTTCTGTATTGAGACATTTCCTAACCCAAGAGAAGCATGTCATTCATTTCCTTCAAAGAAGGATGAGTTTTTATGTAAATATTTTCTCTAAAATTTAGCAATTTGTCCTGAGACATGGAAAATTTTATACTGTCATAAAATGTATATTCTTTGTTTTGTCAACTCTCTAATGATATTAAAATCTTGAGATCACATCAATCACTTTCCTTTCCTATTGAGCTATTGCTAGAACAAGATATGTTTTAGAAGGTATGGAAAATTTCCAGGACAACAGTGTACATCAGTAAGTCATTGTAATAGGGATTTGAAAAAACCGTAAGCCCTCTTTGCAGTTCTTTTTTTCCACACTGTTTTTTTGGAACAATGCAAGGTAAATTCTATGACTTTATTTGATAATTATTTTTTAAAATATAATATAAATTTATAGACTTAGTGGCAAATAACTACCTTCAACAATCATTTTTCTTTACATAAGCATGAATGTAAGAATTTTGAGATACCTCCATTCATGGCCCTCTCTTCCCAAAGATAATTAACATGTTACCATCTAAGTGTCTATAACAGTCTTCTTAACAGTAGTTTTTTGTTTGTTTGTTTGTTTGTTTGTATTGCCTAAGAAATAAGAGCTATACTAGGTAGGAAGAGGAGATGGAAAGGACTATTTAAATGTGACTTCTGTTTCCTGAATTACTGCACTCTGACCTTGCTGTTTCGAGTGCCTTCTCAGGTTTTAATAACTAGGTAAATATCAAAGAGCTGTGGAAAAAACAACTGAACCTCAATGAATGCCACAGGGATTTCTAGTTGAGAATAAAGTTATGTGATTGGGAGCACTAGCAAATAACTTAATAAGAAACAGACTCAAGAGAAATAAATCAAGAGACCTAGAGCTACCACCAGTTGTGCTATTAAGCTACTAATTTCACATTCCTATGCCTCAGTTTTCTCATGTTTCAAATAAGGTATTGGACAAGATGATTACAAAGACTTCTTCAAACTCTAATAACTGGTGATTAATAGTAACTCATTTCTACTTTTTCTTTGATACTTTTTTGAGGTTCAAGAGTTTATATAAAGTAATGAAAGGCGATACTTAGTTAAATGTCCTTAAATCTATTTAAAAAATAATGAATTCCTGTGCTCCAACTCCTCATTTTAAAGGAGTGTAGAGGAGTGAAGTGATTTGCTCAAGGTCACGTGACTAGCCATAAAGCAGAGAATCACAGCAGAGCAGTCACTTGTCTGCACTCCAGGGCTGTTTTTTGAAACCAGGTTTACCTGACATTTTTTATTTATTTCTTGTGTATATTAAATTATAAGTCCTAGATACAAGGCTTATTTTTTTCCCATTTAATTTCCTATACTCATAGCTCCTTGTATTGCTGGGAATCCAATAGATACTTAATAAAGAATAATTTTTTAGTGGCTTTAAAGTTCCTATTGTCTACCTCCTTGGTCAACTGGAAGTGTACGCAAAAAGAGAAATGTTAAGAATGGTTCTAGAAACTTCTTCAAAATTTCAGAGCAGCCCTGGCTGGTGTGGTTTAGTGGACTGAGTTCTGGCCTGAGAACCAAAGACTTGTGGGGTTGATTCCCAGTCAGGGCACATGGCTGGATTGCTGGCCAGGCCCGCAGTAGGGGGTGTGAGAGTGGCAACCACACGTTGATATTTCTCTTTCTCTCTCTCCCTCCCTTCCTCTCTTTCTAAAAATAAAATAAAATAAAAATTTCAGAGCAGAGGATCTTACACAAGAAGTGAGAAAGCTGTAGCTTCTGTGGCCTTTCCCCTTAAACAAATACAGCCCAATTTGCATCTCGGACTTGTGTAATCCTGGCAGCTTCCAGTTAGTTCGGCAGTGCCTCTGCCTTAAAAGACTGACCCCCCGCTCTACTGGGATCAATGAGCAAAGAGCATTTGTGGCTCTCCCTACAGAAGAGGAAAGAGATGGTTATGAAGTTGCAACATTTTTTGTGCCATGCAAAATAGATCCTGTGTGGCACACCATGACCACACCAGAATTAGATACTTCAAAACCTGCTTGAGAAGGAAGAGAAAGAGCTAGAAGCTTGAGTGAGGATGTAAGTGGGCGATTTGTATTTGTATAGTGGGATAAGACTGTTTCATAAAGAACTTGGTTAGACATGCTAAACTACACCGCAAAGCTGTTCAAACGTCTGCTCATCCCCTAGGCAGGTCCATTTTCCTTCCTTACATTACCTGATGCAATCTTTCTCTCCCGTGAGTAACATTTTATTTGTACCCCTTACATGACACACATTAACCTTTTCCCCCAGATATATTTTTGACCAACTGTCCAACTCGCATATATCTATTGAGCATATTAGAGACCAGGCTTGAGATGTGCAAAACACATCTCCCACTTTCTAGTGGTGGTGACAGGCACAGAAACAGATAACTATTCCTTTTTAATCACTTGTATTAAGCAATGAGTATCACGAGGCAGATAAAATGTCTTATTCTCCTTTGGATCTCCCACAAATTAGGTGCTCAATAAATGTGCATTGAATAAATAAATAAATGTTTTATAAACCTTCTAGGAGAATATCCTTATTCTATGTCATTCATTAATTCATTCAATTACCTATTCTTTCAATGACTATTTTATTGTGCCCAGCCAGCCCTGTTTTAAGTGCAGGTCCAGACTTTGTTTACTTTCAGTTTCTATCACTGAAAACAACCCATTAAAATTCATAATTATATATAAAAATATCTAACATCGACATGGCAATGTTCCACCTATTATTACTACAATCAGCATTTTATTTTTGTAAATGAATTACTTTCGAATTATCCTTTTACTTTGTTGTAGTTCCAAGGAAACAGTAAAAGAAACATCTGAAATAAGCCCATTTGTTTTCCTGTGTTTGCATTGATTGATTCTGGTTTATAATCCTCTTGGTTTTATTACTGTCCATTGAGTTACTAAATGTTAATTGATCACTGTGATCTCCTAAATTATTACTGTGACCTCCTAAGAGTACGTTTTAGGTCATAAATAGAGAGCAGTCCCTTTTACATAGAAGAGAATGGAGATGCAGCTTTGGGGTTTCAGTAATCTCACCATTTAAAGCTAATTCTTTGTTTTTGTTTTAACCATGAAAATAACTCTCTCCACTTAATGACACATACTTGGTACTTCTGTCCTGCTTAGCAGAAATAGATTTAATTACAAAAACCTGTATTCTAAATACATTTTTTAAAGTATAGAATTTCTCCCAATTATAAAAGTAATATATCTTCATTGTAGAAAACTTAGAAGATACAAAGGAAATGTAGAGAAATCTAAGAAAATTTAGAGTGGTGTTTATCCATTTTATAAACTTATATTCTACTTTTCACTTAATTGTGTATTTTGACCATAAAATGTATTTCTAAAGCCACAAGAATTGTTAAATATTCAGTTACTAAGTGAAGAGTCATAAAACTAAGAAGCTCAGAGAATATTGTTGTGCAAAATACATGAAAATATATAAAGTTTCACTTAATGGTGTTCACTACAAATTTCTTTTCAAATAAACCAAGGTATTAATTTTTTAAAACACTTCTAGTTCCTCTGTTGAAGAAACAATGTGAAATAGACAGGAGGTGATCAAGCTTTTTTGATTTGAATACTTGTTAAAAGGTCACTAGAGAAGAAACTTTTCTAAGTCAGAAATTAGGAACAAAAAAGGGGAAATTATTTTACAAAGCTCTATCACGTTATTTTCCAACTTCCTTTTCATTAGTGGGATAAAGAGAACACAATTTGGACAGTGAGGTAATCATGTGAATTTAGTTAGTTTTCATAAGCTTAAGTTTTTCTATGTAAAAGGAAAGGATAAAATTGAAAGAGATTTAAATTCCCTTATAGCAAAATATATATGAAAAAGATATATATGTATGTATATTATAAATATTTTAAAATTTACATATAAAGAAGATATATAAAAGCGTATATATAACAGAGAATGTATATATACAGGCATATATATGTATATGTATATATATCCTATGAATCTGAGCATGTCTATATGATGCTTATCCTCTCTATTAAATACTATATTTAACCTACAAATCAAACCCCTGAATTGTATTGGCCTTAATTTGGCTACCAATACAAGATAACTTGTAATTATGCTGGCTTCTAAAAGTTTTATGAGAAAAAACACTGTATTGCATTAATAGTCAGAATAGTTGATTCTTATTCTAGCTCTGTTATTAACGAATATTCTTTTCTTGAATAAGCCACTTAGCTTCTCTTGGTTTTCTCATTTTTTAAATAGGCTAGTAGGCTAGATGTCCAATAAGTTTCATCCCAGCTCATAAATTATGATTGTAGGACTAATCCAGTTCAATAATTCATTGATGCTATTTTCCAAAAATTATTCTATCATTCTAATAGTTAAGCAAAGTGTCAGAACAGGAAGGGTACTTAATCCAATATTTCTAACAAAATTTTGACATTATTTAAGGGATGTAAACAAAATTTTTAAAAAGATATCTATATTTATACGATATATAAAATATACAGTAAATATATATACGTATAAAATATTTAAATTATATTTATATGTAATTATCATTTTATGGAGAAAAATAATAAATAAACTAAACAATAATTGTATCTCCCTGGTTTCATAATTCCTAATCCCATTTTTTAGCATCATTATATTTCAAAGATTAGATAGATTTCTACCAAATCAACTCCTCATCTCTTTATTCAGATGTTCATTTCATATCATTATTTGAAGTAATTCGTATGGAGTACTAGATATCAACAGTGTTATAGGTACTAAGGATACTCTATGGTACCTAGATAGTTCCTATCTTCCTTCATTTTAGAATCTATTGGAAAAGGACATTAACCACTGATAACATAGAAATATAAATCTGAAACTGTGGAGAAAACCAAGACGGTAAAAGAAACAGAAACTAATTTGAACTTGGGAGTCAGGAAAGCAAGATCTCTCTGGGAAAAAAAAAAAAGACATTTATGATAGATCTCCAGGACTGAGTAGGAATTAACCAGGTCAAGAAAATGAGAACAATTATTCCCAGAAGAGGGAGCAGCATACACAAAAACACTGGGAAAGACAACAGTTCGGGAGATTTGGAATCTACAGCTCTGCACATTGTATGCCTGAGGGGAGCCTTATAACCTAGTTAAGTATTTTGGATTTTATTTTAAAAACACTGGAAAATTTGCAATAACTTAAGCAAGACACTGACATCACCAGGTTTGCATCTGTTAAAGAGAGCTCTGGCAATTATTGTGAGTCAACTGAAGACGGGCAAAAGTGAAGAGAAAACCAATTAGAGAGTTGGCAGTATTGTCGATGAGAGGAAATTAAGCTTGTAACAATGGAAATGGAGAAAAAACCCCTACAGATTCAAAAAACCCCACCGATTCAAAATACATTTTGGAAATTGGCCAATCTCAGTAATGGAATAAATAGAAGTAAACAAAGGAGAGGGCAGTTCCAAAGGCAGTAACCTGATTCATAGGATATGTAGTAGGGTGGCATGTTCACTGAGTTGAAGAAAACTGGATAAGAATTATCTTTGAGGGTCTAGAGTTCAGTCTTGATTATGCTTCTAAATCATTTTAAGTACACAGTTGGATATGTGAATATGAAGCTCGGAAGAGAGCTCTGGATAAATAAATTACAATCATCATCATATAAGTAGGATTAAAGCCATATGTGTGTGTGTGTAGATGAGAATTATGGTGGTATTAGATGAGGACCCAGAGCTACTTCGATAGGAATTTAAGCATTCGATTTTTAGAGAAAAAGAGGTGTCCACATGTAGTAGTTAGAGAAAGAATAGTTAAAAAGGTGAAAGGAAAACTAGGAAACATGGCAATACAGAAGTCAAGAAAAGAAAGTGTTTCCTGATGAAAGTGTTTCATCATGGTCAGCTTTGCTGACTATCAGGTAGTAATGGAGTTTGAAAATGGTTCATTGGACCACAAAAGCAATTTAAAGGAATAGTAGAGACAAAAGTTGATTGATGAGTATATGAGGTTGGTTGAAAGGATGTGAAATTAAAGGAATTAAATTAAAGAAAGCATAAACAATTAACTTTTTAGAGAAAGATGCCAAGGAAAAGGAGTGGAAAGAGCGGTAAATAAAATGGTGAATTAAAGACAGATGAGATCAGAGCATGTTTAAATGTTTTTGGGAAAATTTCTTTAAAAAGATGATCAAAATCAATAGGGGGGAAGAAGAATAATAATATAAAAAGTAAGAAAATAATACTCCCCTGGTTTGAATAAAATACGCATTCCTCAACCAGAGGGGATGGGGAGGGGGATAACAGGGGTAAAGAAGGGAAAGGGACAAGCAATGGGTACGAATAGAAGACTCATTGGCATGGACAATGGCGGGGATTGACTGTGGGATTTGCAGGGGGACAGGGTAGGGATGAGCAGTGGGGAAAAAGGCGGGACAACTGTGACTGAACAAAAATTTAAAAAAAACTATATATATTCCTCAGCCTGCTCTACAAAAGCCTTCTTTGAAAGTCCCTGATTAAGTCTGTGGCCCTGTCACATCACACTCCTTCCTTCTTTCTCTTCCTTAGCCATACACTAAGAATTCTTCCAGAAATTCCAGCTTTAGAACTTTTGTACAAGCTGTATACTTTCCCAGGGATTCTCTTCCCACTGCTATTTGCCTGGCTGACTCTTCTGTCACTCATGTCTCAGTAGGAATGTCCTTCCTAACCGTTCACTGAATCCAAAACCATAGCCAGACTTTTACAGGTTTTGTTCCTTATCATTCAGGCCTCCGTTTCAGTATCCTCAATGAAATCCCTGATCACCAGAAGAAAATTAATAAAATCACCCCAACACAACCACCCAATTACCCTGTTAATTCTTAGAATAACACGTCACATTTTCTTATTAACATGCTTGTTTATATGATTATGATATGTTAATTCCTTATAGGATGTTGACCCTATTAAAGCAGGGATCTTATCTTACTTATCAATACCATATCCCTGGAATGTGTGATATTGATTGGTATATAGTACATGCTAAATAAAAGTTTATAGACTGACCAATAAATTAAAAGACAATTTTAATCTCTAACATCTAGACACTAAAGGCACATATTTATAAAATTATTATAAATTTTAATCAAATTCAGAACAAATATACAGGTAAAGCATAGGGAATTTTGAATAAAATTATTACAGGAAATATTCCAGAGGCTATTTAATAGATAATGATAGTATATCTCTTATAATAATATTTAACTCTCATTTTCATTTCTCAGGTATCTACTACCTAATAGCAAAAGATGGCTTTCCATAAACACTTTGCTATTGTAAAGTAGCCAATCTAATATAAAAAGTTGACTGTGGATAATAATCCATTTGGTAAATAAAACATATATATGATATGAGTGTGTTTACATTCAGCAAACATTTATTAAGCCATACATTTCCCTAGTCCAGAGATTTTCAACTGTTGTGCCTCAAGAATTTTTAAAACATGTAATACCTGACTATTTAGTCAGGGCCACTGATCTCTTTTCCCTTAGATTGTCAAATAACAAAAAAATGACAACAGCCAACTCAACAGTAGCCATCCAGTGCGAACGAATCAAAACTATACCTATATTTTTGTCAGATCAGCAAAAAATATATTTTTGGTGTGCTACAGAATTTTAGTAATTAGCTTATATGTGCCATGAGGAGAAAAAGATTGAAAATCGCTCCCTTAGGCACATGGGATTCAAAAATTAGTAAAATACATTAGACTGATCTCTATTAACTGAAAGATGAGAGAGGAATAAAGGTACAAAAGTTAACAATACTATGCTTTTAAAAACACTTCCAGAGTTTAAACAAATAATAGGGGGTCAGTTCGTTTTAACACCTCTGGGACATGAGCTCTCACTCATCTGAATTTATACAATATAGAAATGCTTTCATTTCTCCTAGGGGCAAATCATTAATATGAAGGTCAGTTACCTGGAATATAACCCCTCTCCTCAAATTGAGAGTCTTTTTCATGAAAAAAGAAGAAAGAGAAAGCTATATTTGGTGCCAGTGTTTCAGTGAGGCAATTAAGCTTTGGCTGTAACAGGAGGAGGCTGCCATTAGAAAAGAGGTATAACAAAGAAAAAGCACTGTGCTCAATGATTGTGCAATGTCAGCTTATTATTTCTGGAACGCACTAGAGATTAGAAAATGGCTCTGAATTGTAAGGGGTGCGTAAAACCAAGTAACTCAAAAGACACTGAAAAGGAATACTGGAGAAAATAATAAAAAAATAAACAGCAATACAAATTATGTTGAACCAAGCGTGACCTTTGAAAAAGGAAGAAAAATTTTGCATTCCTAAGAATATCTTATCACAGTCCTCTATGAAAGATTAAAATAACCTCAATATTTTCTCATTAAAGAAAACAGGTATGGCTTGCTCTGAAAAAACATCACATTTTCTACTTATGTTCAACAATATTATGGAGAGATAAAACATCAAGTTTATACTAGTTCTAATTGTATTTATTTATTTAAATTTTTATTGAATATATTGGGGTGCATTGGTTAATAAAATTGTGTAGGTTTCAGGTATACAATTCAATAATTTGTCATCTATATATTGTATTGTATGTTCACCATCTAAGTTCAAGTTTCCTTTCATCATCATTTATCTCCCCTTTACTCTCTTCTGCCTCCCCTTACCACCCTTTCCCTCTGGTAATCACCATACTGTTGTCTGTGTCTAAGAGTTTTTTCACTTAATCCCTTACCTTTTCACCTAGCACATCAAAGCTTTCCCCAACCCCCCAATAGCTGCCAGTCTGTTTTCTGTATCTATGTCATTTTTTCTCTATTTTGTTTATTAGATATCACATATAAGTACAATCATATGCTATTTGTCTATCTCTGACTGGCTTATTTCACTTAGCGTAATACTCCCCAGGTCGATCCATGCTGTTGCAAAAGGTAAAATTTTCTTCTTTTTTATAGCCGAGTAGTATTCCATAGTATAAATGTACCACCACTGTCTTAGCCACTCTTCTTATGGGCACCTGGGATGCTTCCAAATCATGGCTATTGTAAATAACACTGCAATGCATATGGGGTTGCATATATGTGTTCAAATCAGTGTTTTAGGTTTCTTCAGATATATTCCCAGAAGTACAATCTCTGGGTCATAAGGCAGTTCTATTTTTAATGTTTTAAGAAAACTCATACTGTTCTTCCGCAGTGAATACACCAATCTGCGTTACCACCAACAACACACGGAGGTTCCTCTTTCTCCACATCGTCTTTAATACTTGCTGTTTGTTAATTTATTGATGATAGCCATTCTGAGAGATATGAGGTTATATATTTCATTGTGGTTTTAATTTGCATCTATGGTGACTAGCGACATTAACCACCTTTTCATATATCTATGAAATTCCATCTGTATGACCTTTTTGGAGAAGTGTCTATTTAGGTCCTTTGCTCATTTTTTAATTGGATATTTGTATTTTTTTGTTGTTGAGTTTGATAGGCCCTTTATAATTTTTGGATATTAACCCTTTATCAGATATAACATTGGTGAATATGTTCTTCCATTTGGTGGGTTGACTTTCCATTTTTTTAATAGTTTTCTTTGCTGTGCAAAGCTTTTTAGTTTATTGTAGTCCTATTTGTTTATTTTTTCTTTTGTTTCCCTTGCCTGTGGAGACATATCAGAAAAAATGTTGCTATAAAAAAGGCATGAGATTTTACTGCCTATGATTTCTTCTAGTATTTTTATGGTTTAGAGTCTTATATTAAGTCTTTATGTCATTTTGAGTTCATTCTTGCCTATGGTGTAAGGAAGTGGTCTAATTTTATTTTTTTGCATGTATCTGTCCAGTTTTTCCAACATCATTTACTGAATAGATTATCTTTACCGTATTGTATGTTTTTGCCTCATTTGTTGAATATTAATTGACCATAAAGGTGTGGGTTTATTTTGGGGCTCCTTATTTTATTCCATTGCCCTATATGTCAGTTTTATTACCAGTACCATGCTGTTTTGATTACTATGACCTTGAAGAATAATTTGTTACTTGGTAGCATAATTCCTCCAACTTTGTTCCTCTTTCTCAAGATTGTTTGACTATTTGGGGTTTTTTGTGGTTCCATATAAATTTTTGGAGTGTTTGTTCTAGTTATGTGAAATATACCATTTACTTGATAGGAATTGTCTTGATTCTTCAGATTGCTTTGGGTAGTGTGGACATTTCTATGATGTTAGTTCTTCCTATCCATAAACATGGTATGGAACTTCCACCTAATTTTATCATCTTCAATTTCTTTCTTCAGTGTCTTATAATTTTCTGAGTATAGATCTTTCACTTAAATTAATTCCAAGGTATTTTTTTATGCAGTTGTAAGTAGTAATGTTTTCCTAGTTTCTATTTATAATAGTTCATTATTGGTGTATAAAAATGCAACTGATTTCTGGATATTAATTTTGTATCCTGCAACTTTGCTGAATTCTTTTATCAATTATAGTACTTTTTTGTAAAATCTTTAGGCTTCTCTCTATATAGATCATGTCATCTGCAATAATGAGAGTTTTAATTCTTCCTTTCCAATTTTAATGACTTTTTTTTCTTCTTCTCTGATTGCTATGGCTAAAACTTCTAGTACTATGTTGAATAAGAGTGGTGAAAGTGGACATCCCTGTCTTGTTCCTGATCTTAAGGAAAACACTTTCAGTTTTGGTCCATTAAGTATGATATTTGCAGTGGGTTTCTGTCATAAAAGGAATTTCTTATGTTTAGGTATGTTCCCTCTAATCCCACTTTGCTGAGAGTTTTTATCATAAATGGGTGCTGGATTTTATCAAATGCTTTTTCTGCACTTATCGATATGATCATGTGGCTTATAGTCTTCATTTTGTTTATGTGGTATATCACATTTATTGCTTTATAGATATTGTACCAATCTTGTATCCCTGGGAAAAACCCACTTGATTATGGTTTATGATCTTTTTAATGAATTTAATGTATTGCTGGCTCATATTTTTTTGAGGATTTTGGAATCTATGTTTATCTGGGCTATTGGCCTATAATTTTCTTTCTTTGTAGTGTCTTTATCTGGTTTTGGAAATAAGATCATGCTGGCCTCAAAAAATGAGCTTGGCAGTCTTCTTTCTTTCAAATTTTTTGGAATAGTTTGAGAAAGATAGGTGTTAGTTCTTGTTTTATTGTTTGGTGAAATTTACCTGTGAAGCCATCCAGTCCAGGGCTTTTGTTTGTTAAGAGTTTTTTGATTACTGCTTCAATTTCACTAATTTTAATCCATCTATTCAGATTCTCTGACTCATCCTGATTTAGTTTTGGAAGACTGTATGTTTCTAGGAATTTATCCATTTTGTCCAGGTTGTCTAGTTTGTTGGCATGGAGTTGTTCATAATATTTTCTTACAATCCTCTGATTACTGTGGAATTGTTGTTATTTTTCGTCTTTCATTTCTGATTTTATTTATTTGGGTCCCCACTCTTTTTTTCTTGATGACACTGGTTAAAAATTTGTTAATTTGTTTAACTTGTCAAAGAACTATCTTTTGGTTACATTAATCTTTGTACTTTTTTTTACTCTATTTCATTTATTTCTGTTCCGATCTTTATTATTTATTTTGTTCTACTCACTTTGGTTTCTGTTTGTTGTTGTTTTTCTAGTTCCTTCAAGTGTAAATTTAGATTGTTTATTTGAGATTTTTCTTGTTTCTTGAGGTTAAATGCTATGAATTTCCCTTGCAGGACTGCTTTGTACTACTGTTGATTTCTCCCTTTATGTGCATCAAGATTTGCTTTATATGTATAGGTACTCCCATGTTGTTTGCATAAATGTTTACAAAGGTTATATCCTCTTATTAGATTGCCCCTTTTATCCTTATGTAGTGCCCTTCTTTTTCTCTTACAATGGTCTTAGTTTTAAAGTTTATTTTGTCTGATATAAGTATTGCTATCCTAGCTCTTTAAATATTTTTATTTGCATGAAATACTTTTTCCATACCTGTACTCTTGGTCTGTGTGTATATTTTGTTCTGAGGTTGGTCTCTTGCAGAAAGCACATATATGGGTGTTACTTTGTTATCCATTCAGATACCGTTTGTCTTTTTATTGAAGTAGGATTCCAAAGGGTAGAGTTATTTCATTCCCTTAGGTTGATCCTATAGGGAGAAGAGTATTTCACCGCAGAAGGATGGCATCTGTGGTGCGGGAGAGGGAGTCAGCACAGGGAACCTAATGGTTGTTTATGGTTTTCTCCCCAGAGCCACAAACCCCAGTCCCTTTTTACACAGCTCCAGCCCACCCTACCCCCCCTCCATCAGAACTCAGGGTGAGTGACTGCTAACAAAATTTTGTGTATTGGCCATTTATGAGTGTGCCTGTGTCTCTAGCTGACTCCTGGCCCTCTGTACAGACAGAATTCCTGCTGATTTTCATAACCAAATATTACATGGGCACTTCTTCCAGGATCAGGGCTTTGAAGTAGGTAGCCTGGCTTGGGGTTAAGATTCAGGCTTCTTAGAGGGAATATCCCTCCAGAATCTCAGCTGCCACCTGTGGGATCAGGCACAGCTGTTTTCATGTCTCTGTCCTTTCTACCAATCAGCATGTGGCTTCTGCTATAAATCCTTGGTTATAAGACTTCTGTTCAGCTAGTCTTCTGTTGGTTTATTCAGGTTGATTACTCTATATCTCACTTGTAATTCCAGTTTGGTCCTGGGAGAATGTGAATATAACATACACCTACCTAGTCCACTTCCATCTTAACTTTCCCTCAAAGTTTTTCTTTTTTAAAATTTATTTATGAGAGAGATTTATATTGTTCCATTTATTTATGCAATCATTGGTTGTTTCTTATATGAACTCTGACTGGAGATCAGACCCGCAACTTTGGTGTAGGAGGATGGCACTCTAACCAACTGAGATACCTGGCTAGGGGCCTTCAAAGTTTTTCTTAAAGACCAACAGTAAAAGCTGAAAATAATTGTTGGAAATGTTTGCATGCCTGAGATGTTTTTTCTTTCAAATGTTTTTTGGGCTTATAGTCTCTCTCAAACAATTGGAAAGCACTATTATAAATATGTCTCATTCAAATATAAATGATGAAACATATAATTTGCCTTTGAAAATTTCCATACCTATTTAGATGTCATTTATCAGCTGTTCAGTAGAAAGAATGAGGCAGAAACAGGGGCAGAAATAAATTAGAGTCTGGAGGTTTCTGAATGAAAAAGAAGTATTCCTCTAAGTGTTACTTTACATAGAGTTAATATAACAGAATAACAGAATTGTTATTTTTAACAATTAGTATAAACCTTAGTACATAAGGGGTAAATATTCAAAATGTCTTAAAATCCTTAAGAGTAAGATACCTTTAAAAAATATTCAGAAGTTAATAACATTTTTGTAATACTAATAATAAACTATCAGAAAAAGAAACCAAAAAAAAAAGCTCATTTACTATAGAAACAACAACAAAAAAATAAAGTACATAGGAATAAATTTAACCAAGGAGGTAAAATTATAGTTTTACTTGGAAAAACCATAGAACACTGAAGAACTGAGAAAGGTACAAATGAATGGAAGCATATACCATGTTCATGCATTGGAAGTTTAACATCATTAAAATGTCCATACTGCCCAAAGCAACCTGTAGATTCAATGCAATTCCTATTAAATACCAATGGCATATTTCATACCTCTAGAAGAAATATTTCAAAATTTTTTTATGGAACCAAAAAAGACCCCAAATAGCCTCAGTAATCTTGAGAAAGAAGAACAAAGTTGGAGAGATCACAATACCTGATATCAAACTATACTACACGGCCACTGTAATCAAAACAGCCTGGCACCAGCATAAGAGCAGACACATAGGTCAATGGAACAGAATAGAGAGCCCAGAAATAAACCCATGTCTTTATGGTCAATTAATATTTGACAAAGGGGAATGAGCAAACAATGGAGTAAAAATAGCCTCTTCAATAAATGGTGTTGGGAGGACTGGACTGGTAAATCCAAAAAAATGAAATTAGAATGCCAACTTAAGACCATACACCAGAATAAATTCAAGATGGATAAAAGACTTAAATATAAGTTGTAATATCATAAATGTCCTAGTGGAAAACATAAGAAGTAAAATTTCAAATATCCCATGCAGCAATATTTTTGCCAATATATCTCCTAGGGCAAGGGAAATAAAGGAAAAATAAACAAATGGACTACATCAAGTTAAAAAGCTTCCGTACAGCTAAAGAAACCATCCTCACAATGAAAAGGGAACCAACTGTATGGGAGAACATATTTGCCAATGATACATTGGACAAGGATTTAATCTCCAAAATGTATAATGAAATCATACAACTCAACACCAGGAAAACAAACAATCCAATTAAAAAATGGGCAAAGGACCTGAATAGGCACTTCTCCAAGGAGGACATACAGATGGCACATAGACATGTGAAAAAATGCCCAGCATCACTGGCCATTAGAAAGATGTAAAGTAAAATGACAATGAGATACCACCTCATACCTGTCAGAATGGCTATTATTAATAAATCAACGAACAACAATGCTGGCAAGGATGTGGAGAAAAGGGAACTAGTGTAGTGTTGGTGGGAATGCAGACTGGTACAGCTACTGAGAAAAACAGTATGGAATTTTCTCAAAAAATTAAAAGTGAAACTGCCTTTTGACCTAGGAATTCCATTGCTGGGAATATAACCTAAGAATCCTGAAACACCACTTCAAAAGAACTTATGCACCCCTATGTTCATAGCAGCACTGTATAAAATAGCCAAGTATTGGAAACAGCCAAAGTACTCATCAGTATATGAATGGATTCAAAAACTGTGGTACATTTGCATAATGGAATATTATGCAGCAGAAAGAAAGAAGGTGTTCCTACCCTTTGCAACAGTATGGATGGAATTGGAGACTATTATGCTAAGTGAAATAAGCCATTCAGTGAAAGAGAGATACCATATGATTTCAGTCATAAGAGGAATCTAATGAAAAAAATAAACTAACGAGCAAAACAGAACCAGAGACATGGAAACATGGAACAGACTGACAGGTACCAGAGGAAAGGGGGGAGGGGGGAATGGTGGAAAGAAGGGGAAGGCATTAGTCAAAGAACATGTATAAATGACCCATGGACATGGATAATGGTGTGGGGGATGACTGTGGGAGTGGGGGTGGGCTGGGCACTGTAGAGGGAAATGGGGAAAATTGGGACAACTGTAATAGAATAAATACGAATTAAAAAATAAGTTAAAAAAATCAGTAAAAGAAGTATAAATATAAATTTACCAACATTAATCTAGTGAGAAATATTTCTAAATCTTCCAAGGAAACTTTGAGTCATTAATGCAGTGCTAATTCTTTTATCAATATTTTTGCCATAATATACCATAATAAACAGTGACATTTATATACTAAAATATAGTAAGCTGTGGCTGCATTTTGTTTTGCTTACTGTGTATCTCCTGGAGAGCAAGAGGCTACTTTACAACAGCATATTTTAAAACAAAATACCTTGTTCTTTTTACTATTTCACATTCAGCTGGAGCAAACCATTTATAGATGGCTCAGGACTTAACCAATTTTGCTGCATTTTGAAGTAAAAAAAAAAAGGTAAAAACACCCTGCTTTAGTATGGCTGGTCCATTGTAATATATTTTACAAATATGAACCCAAAAATGTGGCGTGCTCTCCAGTTATTGTTTAAATTGTACAGGTTTTAAGAGTACATTATTTATTTCCCCATATTTATGATCTCTACACATTTTGTATTTAACCTTTTATGAAGAATTTTTTGTCTTTACCTTGAGCTGTGTTTTTACTAGGCCATAAAATCAAGTGATGACCCAGTGGGATCAACAGATTCATTAAAGAGATTCCAAAAACTGGTTCAGACCAAAAAATCCAGGGTCTCTAGTCTGGATGAGATGAAACCTCCATTAACAAATCTATGTGGTAAGAATGCGATGAGCTGCTAAAATACTCTGGGGAAGAATTGGTGTGGTATATATTAACAAAGGCCATTTTTATAAAGCTTTAAAGTAATCATTAAACATTTAGTTTATTTTTAATTGCCAAGTTATACGTGAAAGATACCCTCACCCTCTTCCTGAATTTTGCCTTATACCAATGCCCCACCCCATTTCTCCATCCCATCAGGACCAGGCAAACGGACAGTGTGAGAGACAGCTGTGGGTGGTCGGCAAGGCAGCAAGAGTCAGGGCGAACCTCTGTTCCCACTCCTTGGCCACAGGAAACGCTGCTTTTTAGTTTTGATGTGAGTGCAGCACATTGAAATGCCATGACATGCAACTTTGCTTTTCATTTATTAAAAATGTCCTATTAATTATTAACTTTTGTTTATGCTAGCTAAACATAGGAACACAAAAAAGTTGATGACATGGTGTAATTTACTAGGGGTAATATGCATTTCTATTTTCTGTAACTGGTTTACATATAACTAGAATTTTCCTCAGATCTTTCACCACATGTAGATATAGGTCTCACTAGTCAACTTTATAGTATTAAAGAAATATCTTTTACTTTTGTTTTCTCAGTTTTGTTCTCACTTTTGCAAAATATTTCACTATGAGATATACTGCATGCATAAATCTCTTTGCAGGCTGATATTAAAATAGAAAATTTTAGAATGCCAATAAGGTTTCAGCCCATGTGTACTGAGATTTCATTCTTTAAAGTAAGACAAAGACTTCATTTGCTTCTTTATGTTGCTCTCTTACACACATGACTTCCAAAAATTATAAATATTTAAGAATAGAAGCACAGCATATTGTGCTTAGAAGATGTGGGGAATCTTTGAAATTGTTGTTTCCCAAATATCATTCAGTATACTATTTGCATGTGGATTTTAGTCTTCCAATCAAATTGACTTTAATCATTAAATATGGTTCAGAAGATTTTAGGTAAATCAATCTCTTTTTACAAAACAAATCATTTAATATACAAAAACCTTACTCTTTCAAAAGTGCTATTATACATTACTTTGTTAAATTAAATGACTTTCTGTTTTTTCTTCTGGTATTCATTTGTCTCTATTACATAAAATGAAGCATAATATTGATAATTCCTATGCATATAAAATTATTATACTTGTGAACTTATTTTTATTTATTACTCAAAAGATGAAGATACAACCTTGATTTCCTGTATGAAATTATCAAAATCTCAAGAAAACAAAGTTAATAATGTTAGCACAATGAAGAACGAAAAAATGAAGTTCAGATTGGATTCTCTGTCTGCATCACTGGTTAGATCCAACACTTCAACTGCATGCAACTTGGCAGAAATGTTATCTCACAATGAAGGTGAAGTTCAGATGTACAACAATTGGAAGCCCTTTCTAGAAAAAACACCCTGGACATGTGTTGATTTGGAAATTGCCCAAGTAGGACCCCAGGACAACTGTTTTTGCTGTAATCACCACCCACATCTCAAGTCTTCTTGTACAGATATGGATCACCTACTTTGTGGGTAAGTCTGTAAACTACAGAAATGTATCCTCTTATCTGGATGTTTGTACTGGCAGGAAAAAAGCAGATAACAAAAGTGCTAGTCAATCAATTTTATCAGTGTCAGGAAAGTTACCAGAGTTAGAGTTATCTTTCCAAATAGCAATGCAGCTCTTGTGACTTTTGCTATTATATTACTATTATATACATTTCTTTTCCCTCTTTTTTTAATGTTTTGGTTCTTTTTATTGTATTCTTTTTCTATTACAATGTATCCCCCTTACACCCTTTTCCATCTACACAGCTCCCCTCCCCACTCGAAGTCATCACACTGTTGTCAGTGTCCATAGGTTCTTTTTTTTTTTGCACTCGATCCCTCCACTCCCAGAACCCCCTATCCCTATCCCCACCCCCCAGTAGTCAGCTTGCTGTCTATGGAGCTGTCTCTATTTGGCTTGTTACTTCAGTTTATTCATTAGATGCCACATGAGTGTAGTCATATGGCATTTATTCTTCTCTGACAGGCTTATTTCACTTAGCATAAAGTTCTCCAGATCTATCCATGCTGTCGCAAAGGGTAAAATCTTCTTTACAGCAGAGTAGTAGTCCGTTGTGTAAGTGTATCGTAGCTGTTTTATCCACTCATCTACTGATGGACAGTTGGGCTGCTTCCGATTCTTGGCTATTGTAAATAAAACTGCAATAAACATAAGGGTGCATATATTCTTTTGAATTAGTGTTACAGGTTTCTTCAATAACTTCCCAGAACTGGAATTTCTGGGTTATAAGCAGTTCTATTTTTAATGTTTTGAGGTAGTTCCATAATGCTTTCCAGAGCATTCCATAATGCTTGAACAGAGGCTGTACCAATCTGCATTCCCACTGACAGCGCACAGGAGTTCCCCTTTCTCCACATCTTGCCAGCACTTGCTTGTTGATTTATTGATGACAGCCATCTGAAAGATGTGATGTGATATCTCATTGTGGTTTTAATTTACATTTCTCTGATGATTAGTGACGTCGAGCATCTTTTCATGTCTATTGGCCATCTGTGTGTCCTGTTTTGATGAGTGTATTAAGGCCCTTTGCCCATATTTTAAATTGAATTGTTGCTTTGGTGTTGAGATTTTAAAAGTTCTTTATAAATTTTGGATAAACTCCTTGTCACATTTATCAATGAACATATTCTCCTATTCAGTGGGTTGTCTTTTCATTTTGTCGATAGTTTTCTTTGCTGTGAAAAATCTTTTTAGTTTGACATAGTCCCATTTGTTTATCTTTTTTCTTCTGTTTCCCTTACTTAGGGAGATATATCAGAAAAAATATTGCAATGAGAAATGTCCAAGATTTTAGTGCTATGTTTTCTTCTAAGATTTTATGGTTTCAAGTCTAACATTTAAGTCTTTAATCCATTTTAAGTTTAATCTCATGTGTGGAATGTAAGAAGGTGGCCTAGCTATATTTTTTTGCACATATCTGCTCGATTTTCCCAACACCTATTTTTAAAAATAAACTATCTTTAGCCCATTGCATCTTCTTGCTTTGTCTGTCAAACTTAATTGACTATAAAGGCATGGGTATATTTCTGGACTCTCTATTCTGTTTCATTGAACTATATGCATATTTTTATGCCAGTACCATGCTTTTTTGATTACTGTGGCCTAATAGTACAGTTTGATATTAGGCCGTGTGACCTCTTACTTTGTTTTCCTTTCTCAAGATCTCAGTTGCTATTTAGGGTCTTTTTGTGTTTCCATGTAAATTTTTGGAATATTTGTTCTAGTTCTATGAAATGCATCATTGGTATTTTAATAGGAATTGCATTGAATCTATAAATTGCTTTGGGTAATATGGACATTTTAATGATGTTAATTCTTCCTGTCCATGAACACAGTATATGCTACCACTTATTTGTATCTTCTTCAATTTCTTTCTTCAATATCTTATAATTTCCAAACACAAGACTTTTATATTCTTGGTAAAATTTATTCCTAGGTATTTTATTCTTTTTGAAACAATTGTAAATGGGATCATTTTCTTAATTTCACTTCCTGACAGTTGATTATTGGCATATAAACACACAACTGATATCTGGATATTAATTTTTTATCCTGCTACTTTACTGAATTCATTTATCAGTTATAGCAGTTTCTTAGTGGAATCTTTAGGGTTCTCTATATACAATATCAAGCCATCTACATATAATGACAACTTTACTTCTTCCTTTATAATTTAGATGCATTTTATTTCTTCTTCTTGTCTGCTTGCTGAAGCTAGGACTTCCAGTGTTATGTTGAATAAGAGTAGTGAAAGCAGGAATCCCTGTCTTGTTTCCAATCATAAGGGGAACACTTGTAGTTTTTACCCATGAAGTATAATGTTGGCAGTGGGTAAGTCCTATATGCTCTTTATTATGTTTAGGTATGTTCCCTCTATTCCCAGTTTGTTGAGAGGTTTTATCATAAATGGGTGCTGAATTTGATCAAATGCTTTTCCTACATGTATTCACATGATCTTCTCATTTATATCCTTCATTTGTTTATGTGGTGTATTATGCTTATTGATTTGTAGATATTGTAAGCATCTTGTACTCCAAAAATAAATTCCACTTTATCATGGTGTAAGATTTTTTTGAGGTATTGCTGTATTCATTTTAATAATATTTTGTTAGGGATCTTAGTATCTCTGATCATCAGGGATATTAGCCTATAATTTTCTTTCTCTGTAGTGTCTTTATCTGGTTTTGGAATAAGGATAATGCTGGCTTCATAAAATGAGCTTGGGAGTTTTCCCTCTTCTTGGATTTTTTGGAACAGTTTGATTAGAGGTGCTAGATCTTCTTTGAATGTTTGGTGAAACTTATCTGTGAAGCCATCCAGTCCAGGGCTTTTGTTTGTTGGGAGTTATTTTTATTACTGCTTCAATTCAGTAATTTTAATCTACCTATTCAGATTCTCTGTTTCATCCTGATTTAGTTTTGGAAGATTATATGTTTCTAGGAAGTCATCCATTTTGTCCAGGTTATCCAATTTGTTGGCATAGAGTTGTTTATAACATTTTATTACAATCCTTTGTATATCTTTTATGTCAGTTGTTACTTCTCTTTCATTTCTGCTTTCATTTATTTGGGTCCTCTATCTTTTTTTTTTTTTCTTGGTGAGTCTGGTTAAAGGTTTGTCAATCTTATTTATCTTTTCAAAGAACCAGCTCTTGGATTTATTGATCTTTTGCATTTTTTTTAGACTCTATTTCTGTTCTGATCTGTATTATTTCCCTTTTTCTACTCATTTTTGGCTTTGCTTCTTGTTCTTTTTCAAGTTCCTTTAAGTATAAAGTTAGAGTGTTCCTTTGAGGTTTTTCTTTTTTCTTGAAATAGGCTTGTAATGCTATGAATTTCCCTCTAAGGATAGCTTTCCCTCTGCTCCATAGATTTTGGGTTGTTGTGTTCTCATTTCCATTTGTTTCAAGGCATCATTTATTTCTTCCTTGATCTCATTGTTGACCCGTTCATTGTTTAATAACATGTCATTTAGCCTCCATGTCCTTGTGTATTTTTCAGTTTTCTTCTTGTGATTGATTCCTAGTTTGAAAACGTTATGGTCAGAAAAGATGCTTGATATGATTTCAATCTTCTTAAATTTATTGAGACTTTTTTGTGTCCTAACATGTGGTCTGTCCTAGAAAATGTTCCATGTGAGCTTGAAAAGAATCTATATTCCTCTTCTTCAGGGTGAAATGCTCTGAAGATGTTAATTAAATCCATTTGATCTTCTGTATCCTTTAAAACTGCCATCTCCTTGTTGATTTTCTGTCTAGATGATCTATCCTTTGATGTCAATAGGGTGTGAAAATTCCCTACATATTAAGGTGCTTCTATGCCCATAAAAGTTTACTAGGTTATGTCTTCCTGTTGGATTGTTCCTTGTATCCTTATGTAGTGTCCTTCTTTGTCTCTTACTATATAGCCTTGCCTTTGAAGTCTATTTTGGCAGAAATAATTATTACTACCCCAGCTTTTCTTCCCTTTTTCACTTGCATGAAATATCTTTTCCAGACCTTTATTTTTGTTTGGTCTTTGTGCATCTTTTATTCTGTCGTGATTTTCATGTAGACACCATATATATATAGGTTTTGTTGTCTTATCCACTAAACTATCCTATGTCTTTGATTGGAGTATTTAAGCTATTTACATTTAAAGTGATTATTGATAGATATGTATTTATTGTCACTTTTTCTGAACTCATTTATCTGTTTTTTTTTTCTTTTTCTTCTTCACCTTAAAGCCAGCCTTTTAATATTTGTTGTAATTCTGTTTTCCTGGTAACAAATTCCTTTAGCTTTTTCTTCTCTGGGAAGATCTTCATTTCTCTGTCAATTTTAAATGATAGCCTTGGTTGTAGGTTCTTGCTTTTTATTGTAGAATATTTCATGAAAATTCTTTCTGGCCTGAAATGCTTCTGTTGAAAAATCAAATTATAGTCTTATGGGAGCTCCCTTATAGGTAACAAACTGCCTTCCTCTTGAAGCTTTTACGATTCTCTCCTTGTGTTTAACCTTTGCCAATTTAATTATGCTGTGTCTTGGTGTAGGCCTCTTTGGATCTATCCTGTTTGGGACTCTCTGCTTCCTGGACTTGTGTGTCTTTTTCCATCACCAGGTCAAGGAAGTTTTGGGTCATTATGTCTTCAAATAGGCTCTCAATCTCTTACTCTTTCTTTTCTGCTGTGCTAC
>PVJD01010624.1:0-52157 GCA_004026545.1 Mormoops blainvillei
TCTGAGCAGGTGTCTCTGCTCAGTGGGGATGAGGGAGAGAGCCCGCACCTCCTTCAAAGTCAGACCAGGTGAGTCCACTTGGTCTGAGGTTGCCCGGTGAGGCCACAGTCAGGAACATTTCTTTTGTCTGCAGGGTAAAGTGCTCCCTTCCCCCAAGCAGAGAACATAGGTTTTCCAGGTGGAGACTCACCAGGCTCTACTGGAAGAGGAGGAGAAAGGCCCTGATGGTAGGGGGCGCAGAAGAAAGGGGCGATAACTGGTATACAAATGTATATTTTTTGAAAACCTCTTAATCCTCAGCAATCGGAAAACAAACCCAATTAAACAATGGGCAGAAGCCCTGCACAGACACATCACCATAGAAGAGACACAGATGGCAGAGATCCAAGACGGCAGCAAACTAAGTAGAAGTTACACTCACTTCCTCCCAGGACCAAACTGGAATTATAGAACAATCAACCTGAATAACCAACCGAAGTCTAGCTGAACAGAACTCTCACAGCAAGGATTACGGAAGAAGTCACATAAAGGCTGTTTGTTAGAAAGGCACTAAAAGGGCCGTTCCAGCTCCGGCGTTCGGTGGTAGAAAATCCGCAGGAATAACTCAGCTGCAAATGTTCCCCTTGAGGAGTTAGGGCTCTCCACCCCGTAACGCCAGTGCCAGGAAGAGGTAGCCACATGACATCTAGCTATGAAAGTCAGTGGGGATTCTGTCTGCCAGGGAGAGATGGGGTTCTGGTAGAAAACCAGGCGCCCTCTTAATGGGCAAGCACCATAAATTTCACCTCAGGCACTCGTTCCTGGGCTCCTGTGGGAGGATGGCAGCTCGGGGCAGGGTGGAGTCATACAGGGAGAGGGCTGGAAAGACAGCCGCCAAGATGCCTGTGCTGAGTCCACCTCCTCCCCTTCAAACCACCCACAGACACCATCTCCTCGAGGTCTAGCACTTCCTCCACCATTGCACCAGCCTCGGGGGGATGCACTGGCCCCACCCTTGGGACTTCCTTTGGCCCTGCCCTGCCAGGCCAGAGCCCTGAGAGCAATATGCTGCTTCAGCGAGCCTGGGGCCATGGTGCAGGCTTTGTTGGAAGGCTCTTGAGGAGGTCCCTGCAGACTTAGCGGGTGGAAGAGACTCAGCTGTATGGCTCTAGGGCAAGGGCTATTTTTCCCTTGCAGCCAGCACCATTGTTCTTGTGAAGAGCCCTCCCCTCTAGGAGGCCAAATCTTAATCTGTTTTAACCTGATGAATCCCTGAGACTGCACCCCTATTACAAAGGAAGACAGATCCCAGGGGTGTGGCAGCTGACTTTGGCATACCCTGAGACTTTTGTTGAGTGGTTTTAGGCATTGTACTTGCACTGATCCACTGAGTTTGAATCTGTGAACGGCATTGGTGAACACCACTCACCGCTACCTGGGGACTTACTGAGAACTTAACTTGCAACTCACAGTGCTGTCAGAGGCCCTTTCAGTGATGGAGCCTAAAGGCACCTGGCCAAGGGAGGCAGATCTCAGGGTGCCCTCAAACTTTTACTGTTACTTGGTGGAATAGCTTTTGAGCTGAGCCCTTTGGGTTTTCTAGGTAGACAGTTTTACTGTCTACTAATAATGATAGCTTCCTCTACTCCAATTGTTTGCCTCTTACTCTTTCTGATGTCCACTTGCATTGAGGAATGCCTCGACAACAATGATTTCCCTCCACATATTATCATGATTTGCTCTCCATTTCCCCAAGTCTGCTCAAATGGCATTCTAACTGAGACCGAATGAATGAGCATTCAACAATAGTGATGCTAAGGAAGGGCTTTTTCCCTGATATAATGGAAATGCTTTTATTGTTTCACATTAACCCCAAGGCTGTGCAGTTCGTATTTAAGTTTATTTAAAATCTGTTTTGTTCAACTTGATAAAAATATTTTTTTAAATTGAGCTTTTAAAATTTTTTGGCTTACTGGTTTAGTTTTTTAACTAAATAATCCTTTTGATGGGGTGTTAGGCCGATGCAGATCGAACTGTATTAGTATTTTATCCTTGGTAATTTTAGTGTTTGGCTTTGCGTCTTGTCACTATCGCATTGCTTTTCTTTCTCCTCAAAACTTTTTTGTATTGCTCCACTTTGAATATAACACCTACACAGAGAAGTGTACAAAATACAAATCTGTATCACAATGACTTAACACAAAGCAAAACCCAAGAAAGCTCCATGTAGGACAAAAAATAGAGTATCAACCAAACTCCAGAAGGATGGATTGTGTCCCTTCCCGGTAACGGTTACTTCTTTCCACTATCCAACTTCTAACATCGAAATTTAGTTGCATTTAACTTTGTATAAATGAAATCATACAGTATGTATCTTTTGGCCCGTATCCTTTGTTCAACATTATAACATTCATCTGTATTTTTACTTATAGATGCAGGTTGTCCATGTTCATTATTATTTGTGATACTTCATCGTGGGAATGTGCTATCTCTTCTAGAACCCCTGGTCCCCTCTCCCTATACCCTGTATAGGGATAATTGTAATGTGCTGTTTATTCCTTTTTTTCCTTTCCCATAGAGACTTCTGGCTACTTTTCTATAATTATTGTCTCTTAATTTTTACTTCTTGACTTTTCGAGGCCTCTATTTTTCTTCTCCATAGCCATTTTGCTCTCAATCACCCTGTCCTTGTTCTATTTATTTTCTTCCTCTATGAACCCACCCCTCCCTCCTTCACCCAACCTCTCATAAATACAGTAAAATGTTATGAGAAAGAAGCAGATACAGTAATCACAAACTACAGTACTAGATAATGAACTGTGCATTTTTATATTTTATTTGTTGAAAATATGCCATTCATAGAAATATCTTAGATTTGGAATGATGTTTCTTTTTCTGTGACTTTATGTTTAAAGGGCATGGGTTAGGGTTTAGGGTTTAAGGAACATGGGTTAGGGTTTTTTTGGGTTTTTTCCTAGCTTTATTCTTCAGTTGTAAGTGGGCCCATTAAAGTTTTTAATAGAACTTATTTTTGATGATGTAGGAGAATTACAGCAATTTAGAAAACAAATGTATCTTATTTACAGAAATATAATTAGATATTTAAAGACATGATTCACATAAATTGAATTATTCCTTTAGGGAATATCTTATATTATTTTTTCATTGAAATTCAAACTACAAATAAATAGCTCAAATGAATTTTGTTTACATTTGGCATTAACCTCAAGTATTGTCTCAAATTTTGTGATAAATTTTGATATTGCTATCTTTTAATATCAGGAATAATTCGAAGTGTAAATTTAAATTTAAATACTAAGGCATTACCCACAAAAAACTTCTTAATTAACCCGATTCTACTAAACATTGCTCACTTTTGCTTTAACAATGACAGTTCTGCTGCCTGATGAAAATTTGTTGGAAACATTTCCGGGAGTAAACAGGTGGGAAATGGGCTAGTCCTTTTTGGTTGGCTCCAGGTTTGAAATAATTCATTGGACTTGCTCTCCAGTTTAACCTGTAGATAGCTTAGAGTAAAGATGCTCTAATACCACAAATGAACAAAGATAGAATGATCAACCTTTCTTAAATATCTAATGAGCTCAGCAATAGTATTAACATTCACCTATAACTTAAGAGTTGTGAACTGTGTTTCAAAAACAAACAAATAAAACAAATTAACTCACCATCCTCACATCTGCAGAATGCTCAGAAGTAAATAACAGAGTAATCATTTATTATCGTAATGCCAAATTTTGAAACGAGAAAACAACGCACTGCTTTCCAGGAAGAAACTTTAGTCTTTCAGGTGTTACTGCTATTGGTCAACTTATCTAAGATTACAACACAGGTAAAATGACTTTTAAAAAAATATATTTTATTGATTATGCCATTACAGTTGCCCCAATTTTTTCCCCTTTGCCCCCTTATGCCTGGGACTCCCATTGCCTTCAGCAATCCCTGCCTTAGTTCATGTCTATGGGTTGTACATGTTAAGTTCTTTGGCTCCTCCATTTTCTATGCTATTCTTAATATCCCCCTGTCTATTTTGTACCTACCAACGATGGTCCTTAATCCCTGTAACATTTCCCCCATTGTCCACTTTCCCTCTCCTAGCTGATAACCCCCCAAATGACCTCCATATCCATGATTCTGTTCCTCTTCTCGTTGTTTGCTTAGTTTGTTTTTTAGATTCAGTAGTCGGTAGTTGTGAATTTGTTGCCATTTTAATGTTCATAGTTTTGATCTTCATTTTCTTAAATAAGTCCCTTTAACATTTCTTGTAATAATGGCCTGGTGATGATGAACTCCTTTAGATTTACCTTGTCTAAAAAGCACTTTACCTGCCCTTCCATTCTAAATGATAGCTTTGCTGGATAGGGTAATCTTGGTTGTAGGCCCTTGCTTTTAATCACTTTGAATACGTATTGGCAGTCCCTTCTACTCTGCAAAGTTTCTTTTAAGAAATCAGTTGACAGTCTTATGGGAACTCCTTTGCAGGTAACTGTCTCCTTTTCTCTTGCTACATTTAAGATTCTCTCTTTAACCATTAGCATTTCAATAATGAAGTGTTTTGGCATGTTCCTCCTTGGGTCCAACTTGTTTGGGACTCTCTGTGCTTCCTGGACTTGTATGTCTATTTCCTTTGCCAAATTAGGGAAGTTTTCTTTCATTATTTTTTCAAATAACTTTTCAGTTCCTTTCTCTTCCTCTTCTCCTGCTGGCATCCCTATGATTCAGATGTTGGTACATTTGGAGATGTCCCAGAGGCTCCTTACACTATCCTCATTTTTATAAATTATTTTTTCTTCTTACAGTTCTGGATGAATGCTTATTTCTTCCTTATGTTCCTAATTGTTGATTTGAATCTCAGATTTCATCCCCTCCACTGTTGATTTCCTGTAGATTTTTCTTTATTTCACTTAACGTAATTTTAATTTCTCCCTGGTCTTTTTTATGCTGTTGCCATGTTCATTGAGTTCTTTGAGCATCCTGATCACCAGTGTCTTGAACTCTGCATCTGACAGGTTGGTTATCTTCATTTCATTTAGTTCTTTTTCTGGGGTTTTGTTCTGTTCTTTCATTTAGGCCATATTTCTTTATCTCCTCAATTTGGCAGCCTCCTTGTGTTTGTTTTTGTGTATTAGGTGGAGCTGCTTTGACCTCCTGTCTTAGTAGTGTGCCTATCGTAGAAAAAGAATCTGTAAACTGTGTGGGGCAGAGCCTTAGGTAATCGTTAGGGTGGGGAAACACACTTCACTGCTTTGTGGCTCTGTGTGTGGAGAGGGCTCAGAGAGGAAACAATGCCACTGCCTGGCTTCTGGAGGTTTACCCAGCACTCATCTTGTTTTTAGTCACTTCACTTACTCTACGTATGTGGCTGGTGTCCTTCCAGATGTTGCGCTGGTGCTGAATACCTGAGGGGGTGGGTCTGTGTAAGTTCTAAGTCCATGTTAGCCCTTTACGCTGAGTCTCCTGAAGATCTGGCAGTTTCTTCTGCCACTCCAACCCCCACTGCTTTTTACATCCAGAAGTTATGGGGATTTATCTTCCTGGTGCTGGAACTCTGGGCTGCGTGGTCTGGCCTGGGACTGGGATCCCTCGCTCCCGAGGTATCCCTCCAAATTTTTGTCCACTGCACGTGAATGTGGGACCACCCACTCCACTGCCTCTCTGCGCCACACTGTGTCTCCACACCTCTCTGCCTGTCTCTGCATCTCTGTCTCTCCTACCTGTCTGGATGAATGTGGCTTCTTTAAATCCTTGGCTGTTGGACTTCTATAGAGCTTGGTTTTCTGATGGTTCTGGGTGTTATTTGTTTTGAGGTCTAGTTGTAATTTTTTCTGTAGTGTAAGGAGGTGAAACATGTTTACCTACATCTCCATCTTGACTGGAAGTCCACACCTAAAATAACTTTTTGAAATTTATTTCTTTGGGCCATGATGTGAATTTACAAAGAAATTAGTTCATGTTAAATATATGTATGATTTCAATTAATTTAAAAATTATAAATGGAAAGTTATTTTTCTTCTAATTACTTATTTGCATAAAACAGAAATCTTCACTGCATTAAACTGAAGTGTTATAATTGTAGGTGTAACTATAATTATATGCAAATATATTTTATGTGAATTTGAGTATTTTATTAGGAAACTAGTTGTGCAATATTCAATGTGCAAAACTTATACACTATATACATTCTAATTAAAACTTCTAAGAGTGGACAAATCACAGAGACCTTTTCTGAGACAGCTATGGATGTGAAAAATTTTGAATAGATTCCACTTGCTTATACTCAAGTAAAGTGTGTGTTTGTTCTCCTTCCTGAAATTACATTAAAACCACAAGCAATGAATTAGGGATGTAAATACACAACAACAGAATGAAAAAAGAAACAACAAGTATTAATGTTGTGATTGTTATTCTGACCAATTATTTTGAGTTTCAGTTACCTAATTTAGTGAGACTGGGAAGCAAGTATTATTTTTGGAAGAACTCAAGTCATTACAACTACCTGAACAATGGAATAAGTTTCTTCATCAAATGGTTTCTCATCATTGGTGGACAGTTAAGCAGAGATGGAATCGCCAATAATGGTCATGGTGTTGGAGGACTGAAGCACCCGATGGGTGTGCGTGTTTGCGTTTGTATGTTATGAAGAGTGGATTGAAACTGGGGGTGGTGTGGCAGAAGGGGCCAGGGCATTTCTGCAGACTCTTACCTCATAGAACGTGATTTAATTATTGTAAAACTCCTTCCTTATTTATAAACTTATATTTCTATACTATTATTTTCAAATCGGCATTGTCTATATTATCTTTGTGATAACAGCAACTAAGAAATTAAATTTAACATTTTGAGTATCCACTAATTTTTGTTATTATTTTACCCCATAGAGAAACAATTTGATGATTGCTTAAAATAAAATAATAACTCATTTATTTGCAAATAACTTGTACAGGAGCTTTAATTGTTTTGGAATTAGTGCCAAGGTTTTTAGTTTACTAGCAAATGTTGGGGTTATAGTTTTAGAGAAAAATAGAAGACATAAAATAAGAGCAAAAATTGAGTCACTATTTTAAAAAGCTAGAAAGTTGGCTAAGATGATTTTTGGTTTAGAGTCAGATAGACTTAGTCTGAATCCTGAGTTTGCCATTTTCCAGCTTTATAATGGTTAGAACTTTATTTATCCCTTGGAGTCTCAGTTTCTTTACCTGTAAAACAGAGGAAATAAAAACAGAGAAATAGAATCTATTATAGGCCCTGTGAGTATTTAATGAGATTAAGCCTGTGAAGGATTTAGCTCATTGCCTTGTAAATGCTTAATAATTGTGGACTGTTAATGTTGGGATAATGTTAACATTATGGACTGTTACCCTCATCCATAACAGATGTAACCTATGAGAGCTCCTATGACATACTATAATATGCTCTAGAGCTAAGAGTAATCTGGAAAATCTCACTTGACATACTTTCCATGAAACTCTATAACAGCATATGAAAAACAATCAATTTTTCACTTTTCCCAGAAAAATACCAAATGGAGATCAATGTAGACAGATAATGACCACTATTCTGAGAGTGTCCTAGAGGGGCTAGGAAAGAGGCAGCATCTGTGCTGGAAAATCTGGTCTCCTACATTCGTTGGTTTTATAAGTAGCTTTTGTTAGGTTATATCACTGTGTAGGGGTTCAGCTGACATAACGAGACGCTGAAGTGTTTTAAATGTATGAGCCTCGAATTCCTGTGTGACTAAATGCATTGTTTACTAATGACATTAAGTGTAGGGTAGCTGATTTAAAAAATCGGTCTATTGTATAAAATGAGCCTGCCTTAAAATAAGACCATGTATTTTATTTAATCCAAAAATTAATGTTCTTGAAGAAAATGCAAGCCTATTTTAGTGGTTACCATGTTAGTCTAATAAAAAATACCTGGCAAAAAATGATCAGCAATTACTGTTAAGCCTATTTTACTTGTACTGAATGGAGATTTTTAAATTTTTAAACTTAAGAAATATATAATAGTAGGACCTCAGAATCATAATGTTCACAGAAAGTAATGGTTTATTAACTACAATTTATATAACGTGTGACTAGGCGTGAATTCCTTTTGAACTTTAACATAACAAAGCAATAAGCAGTGAAGGTTTGCTTGAAAAAACCCGACTTCTGTCTGTAACTGGCTGCTGTCAAACCTTTTCATGTTAGGTTAAAAAAAGTAGGAAAAATGAAAAAACAAATCAGTTAATACTTGGAGTTGTTCATCTCCTGCCTCAGCTTAGACATCAAGTTTTCTGATTATACTATGTAATGTAAAAAGCATATTCATAGAAGTAAAACAAAGACGGGGAAATCAATGATTTCTTCATATGCCATGAGAATACCTTTTGAGACTTGCAAAACTTAACTAATAATACACTCAGAAAGAGCACTCTTCACAGCGGGTGTAAAAATGGCCTAATTTGAAAGATGAAGTGTGGGCCACGCATACTCAGTCGGTTCTACTCAGCAAACTCTTGAGGTTTCATGTTAACATAATGTAATATCATACTATTCCTTGTAGGCTAAATTTTTCTTTACCTCCTTAAACCAATAGTCTAATGATATTTTGTCCAACTCTGACTGCATCTAAATTTGAAGTTGCTTTGCTGAAAATTATAGACAGACTTCTCTCAAGGTGCTTCCCTTCTCTTTTTACTTCCCACCCCATCCGAATCTTTTAGACCTGGTGTTTAGAACACACACAATAAACATTAAAAAAATCACTTAGGCATAGGTATTCTCTTCAGATGTCAGGGAAGATGTCCATATTTCTTACAGTGTTGGCTATTTATTTCTTCAGGCTCTTTAAGGAAATGTGCAAGTCCAACGTGATTATTTTTGCATTACCCAGGTAATTTCTCCTGGGTGGGTGACTCAATTTAACTTAAGAATACACTGTTAGGTGTAAAGTGGATGGGCATTTGGGGCAGAATCTTAATTCTTTTTCACAAAATTCAACATACTATATATTTATAAACCAACATCTTAATTCTTCTTCAATCTATATCTCTGAAGGGTTTATAAATTTTAAATTTAGGTCCCCACCCAATGACATAGTAGTTTTTAAGGTTACATGTAAAATTTTCAGACACAAAAGGAAAGTAAAATGAACCTCCGTATACCCATTATCCAAATTCAAGTTATCAGGAGCTAGCATTATACTTTTCATTTTGTAGGAGTATTTTACATTAACTTTCTTTCTTTCTTTTTTTTTTTTTTATAAATAACACACTACAGAGAGGTGCACAAACCATAAGAACATAACCCTATAAACACCCATATCAAGAAGCAGAATATCAAAGTCTCCTGTGCCCCACCCAGTCACTGCTCCTACTTCAAAGGTTAGCCATTCTATGTTCTCTATCACCACAGACAAGTTCAGCCTGTTTTGGGAATGCTATGAAAATGAAATCACGTAGTATGGGCGTTTTTGTGTCTGTCTCCATTAGTTCAACATCGTGTTTATGAGATTTGCCCATGCTTTAAGCAATGGCTTCTCTGAAGCCAGTTATCTTACTTAAATCATACGCTGATAATTCCCACATTTTTTCATGTTTATTTAAAAAATTATTGTAATATGTATCATTGACGATTTTTTCAGAAAACACAGTAAATATAAAAGTTTTTATATTAATATAATATTTCAATAGTTACAAGTTCTAAAATCAAAAGATTGGCATAAATAGAATAGAAAATAATTAAGCTCCTTTTTTTTAATAAAAATAAAGCTTTACTTTATTCTCATTCAAGAGAGAGGAGAAGATAGGGAGAGAGAGAGAGAGAGCGAGAGAGAGAGAGGAAGAGTAACATTGGTTATTGATCGGCTGCCTCCTGCATGCACCCCAACTGGGCATCAAGCCCACAGCCGGCCACGTGCCCTGACCTGGAATTGAACCGGCTTCTTTTCAGTTAGGGGACGCTCCAACCAACAGAGCCATGCAGGCCAGGGCTCCTTGCTTTCGTTTTGAATCTTTTTTTTTTCCCTTTGAATTTTGGTCACTCAGAGCAACAAAAGCAACAGCAATGATAACAGTTATGATTTACTGAGTCTCACTGTGTTTATTATTTCACATAAAAGATTTATAATCTTTAAAATAATGTCATGAGTTTAATTACAATGATAATAATTTATTCCTATCTTACAAATGAAGAGACTAAAGCTCAAAGAAGTTAAATAATTTCCATTGTCACATAACTGGTAAGAAGAAGAGCCAGGATTCCAATTCACTATTATTTTCTTCAGTTGGGTCAGGGTTTCCTTTATACAATGTAAACTCACTTTATATTGCTAGGGTATCTGAACAAATAGAATTGTGAGCTCTGTGATGTGGTTATGTTAACTTTCAGTAAAATTTTAAAGAAGTCAGCAAGTAATGCTATTTTACCAACCTCAAAGGGTGTCAGGTTATAAAAAATTAAAAATTAATATTCTTTCTTATTAATGTTTGTGAATAGAGCCTTAAACAATTTAGGAAACTTTCTTATATACAATATGGTATATTGTAGAAACCCATTTTTTACAAGTTGATAACTTTTAAGTCTAAGTAAATTTTAAAAAATAATCAGTTAAGTCTTATCTAACATTTACTCATCTATTATGATGTGTTGAAACATCAGTTAGATGCACAGAAGTCACTAAGAACTTGACTAACTGCGATGTCACATATTTTGGGGGGTGCCGGGGAGTAACTATGCACAGGATCTGAGCATTCATTTGAAAGAAAAGTATCATGAAAGATTCTGCTGTAAAACGTTTCTTTCTTCCTTTTTTTTTTTTAATGAGGAGCTATGTAATTTGGCTATTTGGAAATCACACGGCTAGTTATTTTTCTACTTCTTCGTCAGTCTAATATTAAATTATATGTCATTGTTCCCTCCACTTTAGAGGCTTCGGTATAAAGAATGAAGCCAAAATTTGAATGAAACAATTCAAAATGCCTGAAAACATTTGCCTTATATAGTTATAGCTCTAGTGTCTTCTGATTAAAGATTGAAATTACCAGTAAACTGAAGGTCAATTATTTTCTGTGTATTAATAACTGAAATAAAATACTAATAAATAGAATATTAGTGTTCTAAACTTAATAAATGATTACCATATTTACCATTATTACCAATAATAATATGGGGATTCCATATTATTATTCCTTAGGGCAATCAGAAATATTTTCTAGCCCTACTTGTGTGCTTCTTTGTCATGGTCAATGTTTTAAAAGGTTCTCAGGAGACTGCAGTGTGCGTGGGATGTGGTATGTGGGATGTATGTGTGACTATTTTTTTTTGTGGGGAGGTAAGAGGTAGGATGGAGTAGGAGCGAACGGTACTGTGGGGAAAGTAAGGTGACAAAAACAGAATACATCAAAGAGAGGAACTTTCAAATTAAGATTGTTAAATATACAAGGGTATTACTTCCCGAGCAATACTTTCTCATTATCAGAAACTTTTCAAAAAGGGCAAGAAGACCTTTGGCCTATGTATCGTGTAGGGGATTTAGGTATTTGGATTCAATGTCAAGTTGACTTGTAAACAGAATATTCTAGGACTCTATGATTTTAAATGATACAAACCTAGTTAAAAGTCCTTGGAGGTAGGTAGATGCTTTTATTTTTCTACTTGCAAGGCTATAAGAATGGTTGCAAACACATGATAACAATAGTGCTTTGTTTTATAAGATGAAAGTTTGATTCTTTCATTTTCTATTACCAACACTAATTCAATTAAAATTTTATTTTAAGTTCGTCTTCTCTCAGAAACTTTGTGTTTGGTATGCTTGCATTCTGATGTACCCTATGTAAGTCATTCAAACTGTTGAGCATCACATTTAGCAAAAATAACAAAAAACAAAAATGCAGTTGTTTTTTCATAAATAGCAGTTTGGAAAACTGGGTACAGAGAACAAACTGTTCACTTAGCATTGCAGTTACTTTGTTCTGTTTCTTTGTGATATGCTCTAATTTTATTACTACAAATAAATGAAAGGCATAGGGGTAGGAAGTAGGGTATGGACCATATCCTGAATTGGCTTTCAATTGTGACTTGTTCTGAATCCATTTGTACATTCAAAAGTGACTATTCTGAAATTACATTTGCTTGGCATATCTAGGCTATCATTTCCTTTTGTTCTATGGAGCTTATCTTCATTCTGTGGGATGATAGGGTTCGATTCTAGCTGGTCATTCTGTCATTTAAGGGGGTGAGCCTTGTCCTCATTGAGATTGTATTATGTTTAGGAATTCTCTTTAGTTCGAGGATAAATGTTGTCATTAACTTCAAATTTTCCTCAATGTCACCTTTGCATGACCTGTATTAGCATCACTTGGGATGATTGTTAAAATATAGATTCCAGCACAAATTTACAGAATCAAAATCACTGGGATCTGCACTTTTAGCAAGTTTCCCCTGGTGATTCTTATTTAGGCTAACATCTAATAACCACGATCCTCTAAACTGTTTTGTATTGCCTCCCATTTCACCAGCTTCTCAAAGAAAGGGCAGTAATTCTTAACGCCAACCTGGCTCTCCTTTTTCAGCCTTGGGGCTTCCCTGACTGAGGCAAATCCTCTATTTTGTCCTACACATTTTCCCCCTAGTAATCAGATGTGGAATCTAATGCCTCAAAAGCATATTGTGATGGTTAGATTTTCCACGCCAACTTGGCTAGGCTATGGTGTCCAGGTGTTTGGTTAAATGTTAAACATTGCACTAGACTTCATGTGGCCTTGAGACTAAAAACTGACATTTCCAAGGGAAGAAGTAATTGCCTCAAGACTGTGACATAGAAATGCTACTTAGGCTTCCAGCCTGTTGGTCTGCCCTGAGACTTCAAGTTTTAGACTTGCCACCCCTAGCAATTGTGTAAGGAAATTCCTTAAAACTTCTTTCTCTTAAAAACCTCTCCCTCTCTCTCTCTCTCTCCCTCTCTTTCTCTCCCTCTTAAATGTGTGTCTGCTCTATCACTTATCTATAATCTATGTCTGTATCTATAACCTCTATCTATCATCTATCTATCTATCTATCTATCTATCAATCATCTATCTATCATCATCCGTAACTCCTACTGATTCTAGTTCTTTGGAGAACCCTGACAACAGGTATAAATACCTTCAGAGGCCTGTGTAACTCATATGTTCCCGGGGCTGATGTTCTCAGGACCTCTTTGTAGCACTCTGTGTTTGTACAGTCTGGTTGCCTCTCCTCTGCTGGCCCGGAGGATATAGCCTTATACTGTACAATGAATCGCTACCTTTCTATCATCTAGTTCATCCAATTCCTAATTATTGTTCACTTTCCATATTTCCTGAATGTGGTCTCCTTTCAATGGACTGAGAATACCACAGCCATATGTGTAGAATAAAACCTATTTACATGGATCCACTTTTGCAACCAGGGCAGTTTCCCTAGAACCTAACTTGTTTTAGGACGCAGGTTTCATTTCAGATCCTCTTTGCCCTCTACCCCTTTTCTCCGTCTTCTCTTTTTCCAAGATGCCTTGAGTCTAAGTATTGATTTGTCAATATAAATATTATTAATGTGAACAAATCATAATATTTATGTTGTTTTATGCATAATTTTTGTCTCAAACTTTAAAAGTATAAGAGTAATGAAATGAAAAATTACTTTATCACTGTAGCATTTGGCCTCAGAATTCCTTTCATGGTGAGAAGAGTTTCTGGGGGGAAAGCTCACATGGGATAAATTATATTTTGTTTCAAGGGTCTGGCAGTTGCTATGGTCATATATTATAGTTGAAGACATGGTATAGTGGTATAAAGGACAGGTTCTAGAATCAGATTATATTGGTTCACATCCCAACTCTACTACTAATTAGCTGTGTGGACTTGGAAAAATTATTAGAACTGTGTTTCCTAATCTGTAAAAAGGATAATAATACTAATAGTTATCTCTTAGGACTGATGTGGTGAATAAGTAGGGTAATACACATAACACACTCAGTACCGTGTCTGAAATACATGAAATACTCTGAGCCGTCAAAGAAAAAAATCTGACTCCTCAGCAGGACATATCAAATGGAGAGGCTACAGGAGATTCAGAGGGTTCCTGCTGAGCCCAGCCTTTTAACCATCCCCATCAAGTTGCTGTCCAAATGAATGAAACCATCTAAACCTTCTTGATTGGCCCAGAAGCTCACTGAATATTCTTGAAAACTCTTACTGATGTCATATGAAAAAGAGGTGGCCAGACAAATTCTGCCTTAATTTCTGACCCACAAAATTGAGATACAATGAAATGGTTACTGTTTTAGGCACTAGGTTTTGAGGTAGTTTGTTTTACAGCAATAGAAAAACAAACAATAGACCTTTTGCTTTATGTGTTGTAATTCTCTCATTTTTATTCTGCAAGCTCTCTGATATGTGCTATACCTATAGAAGAAATTTTATGCATTGTCCGAGACCATTAGTGGGATTCTGGTTTGAGTAAAAACAGTAAAAATGTATCAGATTTCATGGTATAGTAATTGGGAAATATAAACTTAGTAGTGAGGGAGGAAATATGTCAATAAACATAGTTGCCCTAAATAAAATCATGGAGGTAGAAAATAAATGAGATATGTTTATGGGATAATATGCCAGTTTTCTAGAACAGAAATTTTTTAGAGAAAATTAAAATTCTAGATAAGTGCTATACTTTTACTGCAACATTTAAAAAATGTGTTACATAGAACACTAGGTTATAGAACATAAAAAGTGCTAAAAGAGAATAAGAGAGAGAGTTCCATAATAAAATATGTCTGGAAAAAGCACTAAAATGTCACAATAAATATTTATTAAATCAGTGAAACATTGTTAAAGTTTAATAGTTTTATTACTTAAGGACTTGGAATATCCTTCAATAAATAGGTTTATGCAATTTAAATATTGAAGAGGCATAGTGCATGAAAGGCTAGGCAGGAACCCTGACTATTGGACCATATAACAACCCTCTCTTGATCATTTTAAGGAACTGCTTGCCTTCCATAAAACACACTTTGGGAAATGTTGCTTTAAGTTTGTTATATTTTGATATAGAATTCAAAATCATTAGATTCTGGTTCCAGTAATAGTCAAGGATCTTGTATTGGATTAATCATCTTGCATGTAATAATCATAAACTGTAGAATGTGTTAAAAAATTAAAGGCATAGAGTTTAATCAAAAGCAGGAAAAATTACTGAAAGAAACTTGACCCTTGAAAGCCGAGAACTGCACTGAGATCCACGTTTATAAAGACTTTTCCTGGAGAACTCTTCCGAGTCTGTGTAGTTCAGGGTAGCTAAGTAAAGAAACACAGGCTTATTGGCTTGTAGTGTAGAAGTATGGAGGTGGAGCTCTAAGAGTAGCTCAAAATTGAAAGGGATAAATCTCATAAAAGGGGGCTCCACAGTGCAGGGTGCCCCTAAATTTGTAAATAATGTCTCTTCAAATCCTTGGTTAACCCATGGTCATGCATGAAGGAGACTCAAAGCAGTCTGGAGGGTATCAAGTTGGAAAGCTAGAAAAGAAGAGCAGCTATTTCGCCGTTGCCCAGCACAAGGGAGGCAGATTGGATTTGGAGTCCTACCAAGTTAACTTTTATGCTAAAGTACAACCTCAAAACTCTTCAGAGAAGGGTAACAAAATTCAGTCTCCTGACGGGTAAGGAGTGCGGTGGAGATGCAAGAGGGCTGGCTGGGCACCCTCAGGCAGCAGAGCCAGAGGGATATTTAACCAGCCAACTGGATCCCCCTGAGAAAAGTGGGGTCTAAACCATAAGAGGGGATCCCCAACGTACAGCACCAGAACTCAAAAAGTACACAGATAAGAAAAGAGGCAGGTTTGCTCTCTGCCAGAGACAATAGCTGGAGGCTGAAAGAGCCGTTTAAAGGGCCAATGAATAAGTTTTCACTTGCAGCCACTTACAGGAAGCACAGAGGGTCCCAATCAACAGGAACCCAAAGAGACCCACTCCAAGACACATCATAATTAAATGGCAGATATCAAGGACAAAGAGAGAATCTTAAAGGCAGCAAAGGAGGAACAAGAAGTAACATATAAGGGAGCCCTGATAAGGCTAGCAGCTGACTTCTGCACAAAAACACTACAGGCCAGAAGGGACTGGCAAGAAATATTCTGAATAATGAAAAGCAAAGGCCTGCAACCAAGACTACTCTACCCAGAAAGCTAGCAATTAAAACTGAAGGCAAAATAAGGAGTTTCCCAGACAAAAAAGGGCTAAAATAATATACCTCTACCCAACCAGCTCTTCAATATATGCTAAAGGGACTGCTTTAAGAAGATGAAGAAAAAGAGTGAGAGAGGGAGGAACACAAATACAAAGGGAAAAGATGAGTAAGTACCTATCAATAAAAACCTTAAATGGAAATGAATTAAATGTTCCAATTAAAAGACAGAGTGGCAGAATGGATAAGGAAACAGGACCCACACATATGCTGCCTATAAGAGACCCACCTCAGAACAAAAAACCTACACAGACTAAAAGTAAAGGGTTGGAAAAAATATTCCAAGGAAATGTCCAGAAAAAAAAAGCTGGGGTAGCAATACTTGTATCAGACAAAAAAGACTTCAAGACAAAGACCATGAAAAGAGACATAGAAGGACACTTCATAACACTCAAAGGAAGAATCCATCAAGAAGACATAAACATTTTATATCTATATGCACCCAACATAGGAGCACCCAAATATATAAGGAAAATCTTGTAGGACTTCAAGAAAGACATAGACAGCAACGCACTTATAGTAGGGGATTTGAACACCCCACTGTCAACAATGGATAGATTATCCAAACAAAATATCAGCAAGGATATTGTGGAACTGAACAATGCATTAAATCAAATGGACTTAACTGATATACTTAGAAACTTTCATCCCGAAGAAGCAAAATACACATTCTTTTCAAATACACATGGAACATATTCAAAGATAGACCACATGATATACAAAACAAGACTCGACAAATATAAGAAAATTGAAATCATATGAAGCATTTTCTCAGACCACAAGAGTTTAAAACGAGAAACGAACCTCAAGGAAAAAACTCAAAAACATTCAAACTCATGGAGATTGAATAGCATGCTATTAAACAATGAATGGGTCAAAAATGAGATCAAAGAAGAAATCAAAAGTTGCTGGAAACAAATGAAAATGAACATATAACAGTCTAAAACCTATGGGACACAGCGAAGGCAGTCATGAGAGGAAAGTTCATGGCAATACAGGCCTACCTAAAAAAGATAGAAACATTTCAAATATACTGCCTAACCCTATGTCTACCAGAACTGGAGAAACAACAAACAAAGCCCAGAGCGAGGTGAAGGAAGGAAATGATGAAGATGAGAGCAGAAGCGAATGACATAGACACTAAAAGAAAATTCAAAGGATCAGTAAATCCAGTGGCTGGTTCTTTGGAAAGATCAACAAAATCAATAAGTCTTCAAGCAGACCCATGAAGAAAAAAAGGGAGAGGATGCAAATAAATAAAATGAGAAATGAAAGAGCAGAAATTACAGCTGATACCACGAAATACAAAGGATTGTAAGGAATTACTACAAACAACTATATGCCAAGATATTTGAGAATCTAGGTGAAATGGACAAATTTCAAGAAAAACATAATCTTCCAAAACTGAATGAAGAAGAAGCAGAAAGCCTGAAGAGACTGATGACAGCTGATGTAATTGAAGTAGTAATCAAAAACTCCAGGCACACCAAAAGCCCTGGAATAGATGGTTTCACAGGAGAATTTTACCAAACATTTAAGGAAGAGTTAACTCCTGTCCTTCTCAGATTACTCCAAAAATTCCAAGAGGAAGACTCACAGACTCTGTTTATGAGGCCAGCATCATCCTAATCCCAAAACCAGGTGAAGGCACAACAAGGAAAGAAAACTACGGGTCGATATCACTGATGAACATAGAAGCTAAAATCCTCAACAAAATATTGGCAAACCTCATTCAACAATACATTAAAAGGATCATATACCACAATCAAGTGGGATTTATCCCAGGGATGCAAGGATGGTACAATATTCACATATCAATAAATGTAATACATCACATAAACAAAAGGAAAGACAAAAATCACAGGATCATATCAAACGATGCAGAATAAGCATTTGATAAGGTACAGCACCCATTTATGGTAAAAACACTCAGCAAAGTGGGAATAAAGGGGGCATACCTCAGTATAATAAAGGTCATATATGAGAAACCTACATCCAACATTATAGTGAATGGTCAAAAGCTGAAAGCTTTCCCCTAAGACCAGGAAGAAGACAAGGATGTCCACTTTCACCACTTCTATACATCATAGTATCAGAAGTCCTAGCTACAACCATCAGATAAGAAAAAGAAATAAAAGGCATCCAACTTGGAAAGGAGGAAGGAAAATGCTATTGTTTGCAGATCATAGTGTACTTAGCGTACATAGAAAACCCTACAGACACCACCAAAAAACTACTTGACCTAATAAGTGAATTTGGTAAAACAGCAGGATACAAAGTTAATGTTCATAAATTGAAGGCATTTCTGTACATGGACAATGAAATATCAGAATCAGAAATCAGGAAAAAAATTCTATTTACTGTAGCAAGAAGAAAAATAAAGTACCTAGGAATAAACTTAACCAAGGAGGTGAAAGACCTATACTCAGAAAACTAAACAACACTGAAGAAAGAAATTAAGGAAGACAAAAATAAATGGAAGCATATACCATGTTCATGGATTAGAAGAATTATCATCATCAAAATGTCCATACTACCCAAAGCAATTTATAGATTCAATGTAATCCTTATTAAATTACCAATGACATATTTCACAGATATAGAACAAACATTTCAAAAATTGATATGGAATCATAAATGACCCCCAATAGCTGCAGCAATTTTGAGAAAGAAGAACAAAGTAAGAGGGATCACAATACCTGACATCAAACTATAGTATAAGGCCTCTGTAATCAACACAGTCTGGTACTGGCATAAGAACAGACACATAGATCAATGGAACAGAATAGAGAGCCCAGAAATAAACATTTGTCTCTATGGTCAATTAATATTCAACAAAGGGAGCAGAGGCATAAAATGGAGTAAAAATACCATTTTCAACACATGATGTTGGGAGAGCTGCAGCTTTACAGCTACATGCAAAAAAATGAAATACAACCACCAATTTATACCACTCACAAAAATCAACTCAAGATGGATAAAAGACTTAAATAATAGTTATGACACCATAAAAGTCCTAGAGAAGAACATAGGCAGGAAAATCTCAGATATTCTGTGCAGCAATATTTTCACCACTATGTCCCCTAGAGTAAGGGATATAAAAGAAAGGATAAACAAATGGGACTTCATCAAATAAGAAGCTTCTGAATGGCTAAAGAAAGCATCAGCAAAACGAAAAGAGAACAAACCATGTGGAAAAATATATTGCCAGTGATACCTCGGACTTTAGGTTTGATCTCCAAAATATTTAAAGCACCCACACAACTCCACTCCAGGAAGACAAACAATCCAATTAAGAAACGGGCAAAGGACCTAAACAGACACTTATCCAAGGAGGACATACACAGGGCCCAGAGACATGTGAAAGGATGCTCAGCATCACTAGCCATTGGAGGGATGCAAATTAAAACCACAATGAGATACCACTTCACACCAGTCAGAACGACCATCATAAAAAAATCAACAAACAACAAGTGCTGGCGAGGGTGTGGAGGAAAGGAAACCTTAGTACACTGTTGGTGGGAATGCAGAATGGTGCAGCCATTGTAGAAAACAGTTGGGAATTTCCCCAAAAAACTAAAAATGGAACTACCTTTTGACCCATCAATTCCACTGCTGGGATTATACCCTAAGAATCCCGAAACACCAATTCAAAAGAACCTATGCATTCCAATTTTCACAGCAGCACAATTTACAATAGCCAAGAATTGGAAGCAAACTAAGCACCCAACAATAAGTGAGTGGATCAAAAAACTATGGTACATTTACACAATTGAATACTACGCAGTAGAAAGAAAAAAAGAACTACTACCCTTCGCAAAAGAATGGATGGAACTGGAGAGCATTATGCTAAGTGAAATAAACCAGGCGGTAAAAGACAGATATCATGTGATCTTACTTATGAGTGGAACCTAATCAACAAAATAAACAAGAAAGTGAAATATAACCAGCAGCATTGAAATAAAAAAACAAACTGACAGTAAGCAGAGGGGAGGAGGGACGGGGATGACAGGGGAAAGGGAGGGGAAGAGTCATCAAGGAACATGCATAAAGGACCCATGGACAAAGCCAAATGGGGGAAGGATTGAGGGTGGGAGGTGGGGATGGGTGGGGCTGGGGAAAGTGGTAGTGGCAAAATGTTCAGAAAAAAATGTTAGACAGAAGGAGGCTAAGAGTAGGAGGTTGAAAAACCAAGGAACTAATATGTACGTCCCATAAACATGAACTAAGAGGTGTGGGGATGATGGCATGGGGTGCAGGGCAGAGGGGCTAAAGGGGAGAAAAAAATGGGACAACTGTAATAGCATAATCAATAAAATATACCAAAAAATAAAAAAAGAAAAGAGAATGTTTAGTAGAATATCTTCCAATTTAAAATTAAGACAGATGCTGTGGCTGATGTGGCTTGGTGGATTGAGAGGCAGCCTGAGAACCAAAGAGTTGCAGGTTTGATTCTCAGTCAGGGCACATGCCTGGGTTGCTGGCCAGGATCTCAGTAGGTGGAGCTCAAGAGGTAACCCCACACTGATGTTTCTTTCCCTCTCTTTCTCTCTCCTTTCCCCTCTCTAAAAATAAATAAATAAAATCTTTAAAAGAAAAGAAACCTTTGAAATTTAAGAAAAATTCCTATCTGGTGGAAACAAGAGTATTTCTTTTTATTTATTTTTCATTTTTATTTATTTATTTTTAATTGAATTTACTGGGTGACATTGGTTAATAAAATTATATATTTTCGGGTATGATTCTATAATACATTATCTGTATATTTAAATTTTTTTTACTATATAGATTTTAGAGAGGGGGAAAGATAGACAGAAGGACAGAGAGAGGGGAAGGGAGAGAGAAGGAGGGAGAGAGAGAAACCTTGATTTGTTGTTCTACTTATTAATGCATTCACTGCTGATTCTTGTATGTGCCCTGAACAGAGATTGAACCCATGACCTTGGCATATGAGGACAATGCTCTGACCAACTGAGCTACCTGGCCAGGGCTATCATTGTATACTGTATTGTGTGTTCATCACCGCAAGTCATTTCCTTCCATAACCATTTATCCCCTATTAATGCTCTCCTACCTCCCCCCAGCCCCCTTTTCCTCTGGTAATTACCATGGTTTTGTCTATTTATGAGTTTTTTTCTTAATCTTTTCACCTTTTTTACCCAGTATCTCCTACTCCCCCCTATCACAAATAAATATTCAATAGCTCAGAGATAAAGCAATTTGTTTCAGAAAAAAGAAAGTTAAAATCCCCGCTGAAGGTATAGGAGACTGTAAGGAGATAAAGTCAGGAAGAAGAGGGATGCTGGTATAAGTTGAAGAGGTTGAAATAAACATCATTATATGTAAAATTTGTTTGATAAACACAGGCCTTATAAAATATTAAAAACATTATTAAGTTTTTGACAATATTTGCATCACTTACAATTTGTTTTCTTGATTTTGTTTCTACTTAGATTTTAGTAACAGAAATTTGTTTACCTTGGAGATGTTATAATCCAAGCTTATATACCATCTCTAAAAGCAAGCCCTCAAGGATTATGCATTTAAGAGAAAAATGTAGTATTTCATACGTTTAATGTATGACTAACATTTTTAGAACAAAGGGCAAAACATTTTCTGTGTTTCTCTCCTTCTAACAACTTAGAACTTCAGATTCATGTGGCAAATCCTAGAATATTATAACAGGAAAGAGATCTTAGGATGTATCCATTCCAACATCTTCATTGTACAGATGAAAATTTGCGGTCCCAAAAGGTTAAAGCTTTAGAGTTCACCCCTTTGACTACAAAAGGGTATCTCCAGAAAGTCTTGCCCCAGCACATGCCATTAACCTCGCACCCACTGCCACTGTCTCCATCCTAATAGGAAAGAGTGTGAGTGTCTCCCTGCCCTGAAAGTGGGGAGATTGGAGGAAGTACATGTGCTCACACTTCCTTGTTTTCAGGGAACATGTCTATTTATACTTGTCCTCTTGGTATAATTACTAAAAACACCCTCTTTAACACTTGAAATTGTCTAAGTTTGGCTATTGAGCGTTTAGTTTAGTTAAACCATGCTGACAGGATAGAGTGAAATGGAAGTGAGATAATGTAAAATGGACATTTCTTTTTGCTTACATTCTTCCAGTTAATCCAAGAGATTCTGGAAAGAAAATGAATGAATGACTCTACCGGCATTGCATAAAGTTAGAGGCCCAATTTTTTTATTACATTAATTTTGCATCAACTGGACAATTGCATATTATAGTAATTTTCAACCCTTTCCACATAGGGCACATGTAAACTAAATACTAAAATTCTAGGGCACACCGAAAATATATTTTTTGCTGATCTGACAAAAAAAATAATTTTGATTCATTTGCCCAGAATGGCTATTGTGTTGGCTGTTGTCATTTTTTTAATTTGACAAACTCAGGGAAAAGAGACCAGTGCCCCTGACTAAATAGTCAGATATTGCATGTTTTAAAAATATTGTGGTGCAAGAGTTAAAAATATCTGGTGTATTATAAATATGACAAACTTGGGTCATCTTACTATAAGGCAGCATTTATCTCATTCTTCCTCAAGAACGCTGATAGTTGGACATTCACATATTGTGAGAGTGTTAACATACAGGGTCCAGCACAAACAATGCCCTTGTTTTATTATAAAATCTTTTATTACAAAATCATAAGCATAACAATATAACACTCAAGCCCACCATATGGCATTTTAGGTGAAATGTTCAAATTAAAACTATAAACTATTACACCCATATTATTACCTTACCAACCACACTCAAGCAGGCATTACTTCTCCAAGACCTTGTCTTAAAAAAAAAAAATCAAGAAATGGTCTTTTTAGAACCAATAATTGTGTCTAAAGTGTTGCTATTTGCATGTGAAGGCACATATAAATTGGAACATACAAATTGTGTGCAAATATATTTGGCCTTCTGAATTTATATACCTATAATTTGAATAAAAACATTCTTCTAAAAGAAGTATGTAGTCCTAATTTCCATAACAGCTAACAAAAATCTGGATTTTGTAAGAAGTTTAGTATTATAAACGAGCTTCCATTCTTAGAAATTTACTGATACTTTCATCAAATAAATCCCATTTTATGTAGCTGATATGTCAAATTTTTGTGTTTTGAAGATGAGCTCAAATGTAATAGTGTTAACCTGATGTTTCATGGGGGTTATAGTGCTGAGTCATACTTTCTGAATAGATTTAACCTTATATTTTCATTTTGGCAAATGAGCAGTTATAAATTGACAATTATGTGAATGAAGTGCTCCCTTGCTATTGATGTACAAAGAGAATATTAAGAAAAACTTTGTCTGATTTACAGGTCATATTTAACACATACCTAATATATGCCAAAACCCCATCAAGACTGGAGAAATAACAAAAAATTCTTTTGACTTACATGTTGCTAAAATATACATAAATCTATCAATAGCCCTGGTTCCTTTCCCTGCTCCAACCTGCCCTTAATCAAGGGGTTGTGTTAAAGTGACTACTGTATCCTAAATGACATAGTTATATTATAGAAAAACAATTGGCTTTGTTTATTTATCTATTGAGATAGGCCCTAACCAAAGTGAATTAATGCTATTATTAGCATGAAGCTTGTGTTCTGTCTTATTATTTCTGAGTAAAGAGAGTGAGGGGAATGGAAAGCAATGCCTTTCATGAAATTATAAAAGTAAATTATTACAGGATATGAAAAAGGAATAGCCCGGAGGAGAGAAAATAGAAAGAAAAAGAAGATTCATGCACTTGACACTATTTACTAAAAATAACAATTTGTGACGGGTATTGGCACCAGTATGTGCAATTACTCCTTTCCTTTCGCTGAATGGTGAAAGTGTTCTCCCCCTAGGAAGGCTCAGAGCAAGGTGTTTCAAGGGGGGAGAGGGAAAAAGACAAAGGGGCTTATCCTGAATCTATTAGCTATAATGAACAGGTAGTAAGAAGTAGACACTGCCACATAACATAAATTACAATCTAAATGAGATATTCGTATTTACATAAGCAGTTCCTGAGGCATTTTAAGCTAAGTTCATGGGTAAAAAAGTCTTCCAAATTCCATTCATACCACCAGGGATAATTGTAGGACTAGAAGGATCCATGCCATTGCTGGGAAACCATGGAATGGTGTTTTAATTTTCAGTTTGACTTACATGCTATTGTCATATCATAGAGACTACAGTTGCAGTTTTACAGCATGGTTTTTCTTGGCTTATTTTAGAACCACAGAAAGAGTAAGCTTGCAAATCTTTTAATAAGGCAATTACATTCAGACAAAGATTAGATCTCAGCGGCACAATAGATTTTTGCTATATTATTCAGTATCTTTTTGATATTCCACTGTCACTAGACAAAGCTGTGAATAGTAATGTGACAAGTCTATTCAGAAGGCAACAATGAGGGTTTCCTTGTTTCGCTTGTATGCCACACAAACCCTCACTTAATTTTCTTTCCTGTTTTAAAAAAGCAAAAAGAAAATATCATTTAGAGCCACAAAAAACACTGTTGAATCTATCTTTGAAATCTGCATTTTGTATTTGTGAAATGAGAAAATGTTGAGATAGTCAATCATTTTATTTTTTATTTGATAAAAATATCTCATGATAAAAATGTCAATCTTAATATAGGAATGAATTACTTGGTATGATAAAAAACCTATAAGCATTAAAGAATTGTTTTAAAAATATGTACTTTGAATGATAGTATACAGATTTGGAAAACCCACATGTGGTTTTCTAATGGTTTCTAATCAAAAGAAACTTAAGGCAAATATTTGTCTTATATATTTTCTTCGAGTATTAACATTCTCCAAAACTCAAAATTCTTAAAACAATTACAATAGAGATGTGGAATACATGATCATTTTTGTAAAATCTGTCATTGATATATTAGTTTATGTGAAAGAAAAAAATCTTGGTCATATGATCTAGCATTTTGTTAATTATATAATTTGATATTAGTTGAGTTAATTTGTTTTTTCTTTTTGGTATCACCACCTAGTTTATTTTCTACAGGAACTTGCACATGTAACATGTACACTATGAGACAGGCATAAGAATGTTCCTAGCATTGTTTGCTTGTGTGTTTATTTATTTATTTATATTGGGGTAACACTGGTTAATAAGTTTATTTTTATTTTTTGTTTTCTAAATCATTTTTTATTGTTATTCTATTACAGTTGTCCTGAATTTTCCCCCTTTGCCCTCCTCTGCCCATCCCACCCCCCAGCTCCCACAGTGAATTCTCACACTGTTGTCCATGTCTGTGGGTCATTTCTACGTGTTCTTTGTCTAGTCCCTTCTCCTTCTTTCCACCATTATTTCCCTCTCTCCTTCCCTCTGGTCACTTTCAGCCTGTTCCATGTTTCCATGCCTGTGGTTCTATTTTGTTTGTTAGCTTATCTTGTTCATTAGATTCCTCTTATAGGCGAGATCATATGGTATTTGTCTTTCACCGACTGGCTTATTTCACTTAGCATAATGCCCTCCAGTTCCATCCAGGCTGTCACAAAAGGTAAGAGTTCCTTCTTTCTTTCTGCTGCATAGTATTCCATTGTGTAAGTGTATCACAGTTTTTCTCTAAAATATATAAAGAACTCATATAACCCAACACTAGGAAGATAAACAAATTAAAAAATAGGCAAAGGATCTGAATAGACACTTCTCTGAGGACACACAGATGGCCCATGGACATGTGAAAAGATGCTCAGCATCACTAGCCATCAGAGAGAAGGAAATTAAAACCGTAATGAGCTATCACCTCACACCTCTCAGAATGACCATCATGAACAAATTAACAAACAACAGTGTTGGCGAGAATGTGGAGAAAAGGATGTGTTGTTGGGGATGCAGACTGATGCAACCACTGTGGAAAACAGTATGGAATTTACTCAAAAAACTGAAAATGAATCTTCCTTTTAACCCAGTGATTCTGTTGCTGGGAATATACCCTAAGAATCTCAAATCACCAATTCAAAAGAACATGTGCACCCCTATTTCACAGTAGTGCTATTTACAATAGCCAAGTGCTGGAAACAGCCTAAGTGCCCATCAGTAAATGAGTGGATCAAAAAACTGTAATAAGTTAATTTTTAAGTTGAGTATAATGGCACTTACTTTCATTGTCCCAGACTGATATTGTGTAAATAAAACTTCATTGAATTTGTGGACCATTGTTTGAAACTGATAAGTTTATGGGAGGAATTATGTTTAAAGGGTAACTCGAGCAGGACCAAAGGAGACTGCTCTAGAGGAGACAGCAATGGGTTCTAATCTGAGTTCTACAAGTAATATTTTACATCTTGATTTTACTTAATCTTCTTGTATTTGCTTTCTCATGAGTGAAGCAGAGGAAATGCCTAATGTGAGGACAGAATGGAAAACTGGTGAGAAAGTTTCTGTAAATGCAAAAGCAATATACAAAGGCTACAAACAGGAAGAAAGATATAGAAGATCGAGGAATGTTCCATATTCATACATTCGAGACCTTCACACACTGAATCAGGAAAAGGGGTAAGAACATAATCAAGACTGTCCACCAAGGGTTACCCTCAAGGAGGTTTCCAGGTAGAAATCAACAAATAACTCTAAAAATAAATATTACGGTGTCTTAGGAAATAATTGCTGATACAATGAAGTAGAACCTTAATTAATTTACCAAAATATTCTGAGCAACATTTACCATCCTTATATACTAAGAACAAAAACAAAAACAAAACAAACAGACCAATTTCATATTATTTTTGGAAGTGATTGCTGGAGCTAGAGCATCAATTTTCAGCTGCAAGAATTTTTAAAACATGCAATACCTGATAGTCAGGGTACAGACCTCTTTTTGCTTAGATTGTCAAACAAAAAAATGACAACAGACAACAAAACAATAGCCATCTGTTGTGAAAACCCTGTCTTGAACCATAAATATATAGGTCATATAACAGAGTTACAGCTTATTGGTGAAGTTGCATAATAAGGTTGCATCTATTGGTTAATTCTTGGTACCAGAAATCCTTATATTCAAATATAGGCACCTGATTTTTTAAAAAAGTCACTTTAAAGAAAAATGGGTAGGTAATTACTATTATTACGTTTTGGTAAATCAATGAAAATTATACCAATTTTTTTCAGATCGGCAAAAAATATATTTTTTGGTGTACTGCAAAATTTTAATACTTAGTTTATGTGTGCCACGAGATGAAAAAAGTTGAAAATCGCTGAACTAGAGCTTTCTGCTTATGAAAAGCACTGCAAAGCATTTTGGTGTTTTTGAATAAAAATTAAAGAGAATACTTAGAGCAAATGTAATAAGTAAGAAATGAATAAACTTTTTATAGTTAATTGAGATGATTTCACAAGCTGTTGTAATGATAAGACAAACTGGGAGCTATTATGCTTTGATATTGCTGTGGAAATCTTTACTCTTATATATTTACCAACAGCTTATCATTGAAATGAACCTGGCCAATAAAGGTCAGACCATAATACTCTATTTGTATCTGGTGCTTCCAAGAATTATAATGAAAATAATAATAATACTTCATGATTGTTAGTATAGGAGCAAATTAATATTCACAATCCTGCTACACACTCCAAAAAAATTATTGCAGGATTCTTTTTATCCTATGATAACACAGTTCAAGTTATCAAAACTAGTCCCTGACAATGCTTAAGTTTATCCTGTTTGTGTCCTTTAAGTAGATTTGTCATGGACATTAAATCCTGCATAAAACATTTGATATCTACTGTAGAAAATCTCAATTGTAATTTTTCAGCATTACATTCTACCTTTACAGATTGTAATGAATGAATAAATTCTTTATTGACTTTGGCTCAAGTGGCAAGGCTATGTGACCCAGGGAATAACCAAATGTTGGCAGAACAAAAGTGAAAAATCAATAGCAATTGATTATTTAAACTCAGAATTTCAGGGTACTCAGGCAGGATTTATTCTAAGCCAAGCCCCAGTAGGAGCTCACTCTTTGAATCTATCTTATTTGTAAACTGTCTAGAATACTTCATCCTACCGGGTTACTTTGCAATCGGAATAACTGTTTTAAATGAAGGCATCTAATTTGTTGATGAATCTTGTATAGTTCTTGCGATTTGTTTATTTTTGCTTATGTGAGTACCAGTGTCCACCTACCTCACATTATTTTTATCCTTCTGCATTTTGAACCTTCTCTTCAGAGGTTTTTCCTTTATGTTATTTTATTTCAGGAACTACTCAACAGCCCTTCAGGCCTACAGTACTCCTGTGGAGTTGTCATATTAAATGGTGGGGGAGAGGAGTTACCCATCTGATCTCAGCCAGATCAGTCTGGGACATCATTCAATTGAAGGCCAAGAGGGACTCAACTGGAAAGCACCACACCGTGATCTTTGTATATTGCGCCTGCCTCTTGGGGGTCATGCTAAAAGTGGCAGCACTTTCACAGAGAGAAAGGCTGGCAGATGTTGGAGATGATTAAAGGGATGATTAAAAACTGGCACACTCTCTCCATGAACGTGTATCTGTGTTTATTCTACTACACTTAAAATTTGGCAGGTCTTAGAAATATGGCTGGCCTGGAAAACTCTAGCAGGACCACTGTTACTTACAAAGAATTTCTTTCCCAAGATTTTGGGATCAAATGCTAAGCTATTCAGTTTGTCAAAACAAACAAACAAACAAACAAACAAAAAAACCCCCATCCCACAATGCCATAAATTTAATGTATCCATGAACTGAGTAGAATACATTAAAATTATTTTTACAGAATTGTTGGTGAATGTTGCAAACACTAATTCTTAAAATTAGAGGTGCGGAGTTCTGTGATGCTACCAAGCAACATGTTTATGAATGTTTGGATTTCACATGGGCACATAATTTTGTGTATAAAATTATTTGAAATTGAAAATATCCAGATAAAATATTTGGGCTTGTTATAATCATGATTACATTACATGTTTTTCCCTAGAGGAATCTGCTAATATTATATTGAGTCACTTATTTGACCAGAACAACAAAAACAATAATTTTTATCTCTTTAGTTAGTGTAGCCATTGTACAACTTTTCAACCCATTTACCTAAGAGATACTTTGTTAAGGAAAATGATGACCAAGCTGTGTGGTCATTCCAGGAACATCTTACAAAAATGAAATAGCTTTTAACAGTTTACAAGAATGATTCATCAATAGCGTCAGGTTTTTCAATGACTATTGTGAGTGTAGGGACTAGCAGAGTGTTAGGAAACTCTTTATGTGAACTTGTGAGTTGCTAAAAAGTAAATTAGAAGCTGCTTACTCACTTTTCAAATAGCTCACTGAGGTGAGGACAATATACTATGCCACATAGGTGACTGACAATAAATAAATATAGACTGATATTATTATAGAGTGGAAAGGGATCCTATAGTTCAACCTTCTTCCCAAATTTTGAGTTCTTTATCAAACATGTTTGATGAATGGCCATTTCATCTTCTTCTGCCATCCCCAGCTACCAGTCATGCTTTCTGCCATCCCTAGCCATGAAACCCATCAGACTTCTCTTTGTTGGACTACGCATATTTGTGCCCCCAACCATACTGTTTCTCCTGTCTGGATTTCTTTCCTTCTGACAACTTCCAAAATATGATTTGCCTGGCAACATAAATGTTACTTTCTCGGTGAAGGACCTTCCTAAGTTCTGCCAAGGCAGCTAAAAACATCTTTTGTTCCCTACAGCTGCTGTGGCGTTTACCACTGCGTTGTGTGGCTATCATAACATGTGCACGCGCGCACACACACACACACACACACACACACTTAAGTCACACTGGGAAATTCTTGTGACCAGAACAGTAAACTTTATGTACATATTTTTAGAATCTAGTATATACTACCCTCTCAATAAATCTTTTCTGGATTGACATATTGATTAGATGAAAAAAGCAGCCATAAAAATTACATAAGCAAGAATTGAAAATTTTAAAAAAACTGAAAAAAATAATTGAAAATTTAAAACCTGAGTGCATAAGATAAGAAAGAAATTCTGACATGGATGAACTATTACTGAAAACCATAATTTTCTAATTTTCTATTTATTTGTTTTTTTAAAAGAATGAAAATGGGCAACGGCAGCCCTGGTTCACAGAATGAAGTCAACCTAGATGCAAATAAAATAAAGATAGTTTTCACTTTGTCCTGAAAGCATCAAAAAGTGGACAGGAAACAAATGTTAAGCTGCCTTATGTCCTATAGCATGCTTGCTGTTAAAACTGATGCTTTTTTTCATGTTTGAGCCTATCAGCAAACGATAAAATGTATAAAATAACAAAACTTAATTTGGGCAAGTATCCATTGTTTGCAATTAATTGTCCTACCTTGATAATATGCATAAGACTTTGTGAAAGTCAATAAATTATTATTCTTCCCTCTACAACTATAAAGAAGACTAAGATTAATACATTTACTAAATTTCTTTCATTGTGAAACTATTGGGATCTGATTGTTTTGTAGCTGTCATTTTAAGATAAGCCTAAGTGCATATATAAGCACACAGGGTGACTTGGGATGATGTACATATTCAGGGAGTGGATAATTAATAAAACAAATTATTAACCTGAACTGCATTTACACTTACATTACTCTTTATTTTCACGACTGGAGGGGCTTTCCTTAGAGTTATTATAGCTACTATAGCTTTTCATGCATTTTAAATTTCAAACATTACATTTTTAAGTAATGTTCTAACGTCATTAATAATTTCTCAGAATGGAGTTCTTCATTTTCCTCATAGAGTGTAACATCTCGATTAATGTTCCAAAATATAGCATTATCCACTTCAAATAGGATAGTGATCAATTTGCTATTTAGTTTTTTTAGACAACATTAGTTTATAGATCAAATTCTGTTCTCAGATATCTAAATACACATTAATATATTTACATTGTATATTTATATACATTCATATAATAAATTCTTCCAGGTATATTAAAGAAGAGAGAAATTATTATGTAATGAATCTTTGGCTTATGACAGAAAGGAAAAAGTAACTAAGAAAAAGCACCTTTAGAATTTCCTGTACACTATCTCAAGAAAATATAAGTAAGGCTATCTTCACTAAAATGTAAAATTTCAAAAAATATTTATGAATTTACCTGAAACACTAATTCCAAAGAACCTCTGTACCCCAATATTCATAGCAGTACAATTTACAATAGCCAAGAATTAGAAGCAATCTAAGTGCCCAACAGTAAATGAGTGGATCAAAAAACTATGGTACATTTACACAAGGCAATACTATGCAGCAGAAAGAAAGGAGGAGCTCCTACCCTTCACGACAGCATGGATGGATCTGGAGAGCATTATGCTAAGTGAAATAAGCCAGGCGGTGAAAGACAGATACCATATGTTCTCATCTATAAGTGGAACCTAATCAACAAAATAAACAAGCAAGTGAAATATAACCAGAAACATTGAAATAAAATACAAACTGACAGTAACCAGAAGGGAGGAGGGAGGGGGATATCAGTGGAAAGAGAGAGGAAGGGTCATCAGGGAACATGCATAAAGGACCCATCAACAAAGCCAAATGGGGGAAGGATTGAGGGTGGGAGGTGGGGAGGGGTGGGACTGGGGAAAGTGGTGGTGGGAAAATGTTGGCTAAAAAAAGCAGACAGGGGGAGGCTGGGAGTAGTGTGGAAAATTAAGAAGCCAAAGAACTGGTGTGTGCAGTCCATGGACATGGACTAAGAGGTGTGGGGATGATGGGATGCAGTGCAGAATGGAGGGGATAAAGGGGGGGGGAATGGGACAACTGTAATAGCATATTCAATAAAATATACTCCCCCCAAAAAAAGAAGGACTGCAAAAAAAATTATGGATTTAATAACTAAATGTTGCAATTTGGAAGTCTAAGGAATGAAAGAATAACAAAAGAATGAAAACAAATTTCTTTTAAAAATATTTTTAAGATTATTTATTTATTTATTTTTAGACAGAGGGGAATGGTGGAAGACAGGGAGAGAAACATTGATATGTGGTTGCCTCTTGCAGGCCCCCTACTGGGGACCTGGCCCACAACCCAGGAGTGTGCCCTGATTGGAAATCCAACTGGCAACCCTTTGTTTTGCAGGCTGGCACTCAATCCACTGAGCCACACCAGCCAGGGCAAATGAGCACAAGTTTCAATAAATGTAAGTCAATTAAATAGGAAGTAATAGAAGAAAATATCAGGTGAAAAAGAGTTTCAGGAAACATCTAGAAAATCATATACATACACAAATACAGGGGGTTGCATAGGAGACACAGGAAGGGTAGTGCTAGTCAAATAATACCAAAGTAGCATGACTTGAAGAGATTAGGGTCAGAATTTCAAAACAAAAAGGTAGCAGTTACTAATAAATGACAACATGTCAAGGTGTGGGGTAGTTAACCTCTAGGGATGTCTTCCAACTCAACTAATAGTTTTTGTTGTGCACTATGAAATTCCTTCTTCATTTACTGAATGTTGGTGTTGTTGTGAATTCATATGACATGGTTCATTGGAATTCAAGAGTTCTTTTAACTCTGAAAAGTAAAGTCAACAAGTTTCTCCTTAAAAATAAAATAGATTGTAGATGTTTTCTTTTTCAGAAGCAGGAGAGTTCTTGTGCATACAATGATTATTTTCATAACTGCTTTAGTGCTGTGTCTACTCTCCTCATTAAAAAAAATATGTGTATTGGGAGGGATTTTACTAAAAGTTTTTTCTAAAATGAAAAATAAAACAATTTTATATTTAAGTTATGCCTTATATATATGTGTTCATTAATTTAATAATTATTTTTGAAGTATTTCTGCCAGACACTGTTCACATTGTTATGGATATAACAATGGATATAGCAGGAGCATTAACAGATGCTTTTCTCATGGTACTTTTCATGGTGTTCTTGTGTGGCAAGACAGACGATAAATAAAGCTGTAATATATCGGAGTGTGAAAAGTGTTATTCAGAAAAAGCATCATATCACAGGGGGTGCTACCTTAGATAAGATGGTCAGAAAAAACCTTTATCGATGTGGTGAAATTTAAGCAAAGACCCGAATGAAATGAAGGAGAAAAACACGTGGCTACTTTGGGGGATGAGTAGAGATAAAACATCACAATTTACAAAATGCATTACAAAGCATATTATTTTATTTGAGTTCCACAACAGACACAGGGAGATGGATATATAATATTATCATTCTTAATCTTGTGGAACCTAAAGTTAGGTGAGGTCAAGTGAGTTGAGATTACCTGACTAGTGAAGAGAGGTGTTACACTGAATCCAAGTCAAATTTTGTTAATTCAGTAACAAATGTTATTGCTGCTTGTTAGGCAAGTGACCTTGCAAAAGTTACTCTCCCTAAGGCTTAGTTACCTGTTTATCAAAATGGGTATGATAATAGTTGCGACCTCATAGAGTTATTAGAATTATAAAATAATCTCCGCCAAATCATAGCACGATGTTTGGCACATGCACCTGACAATCCTTAACTCTACATCAGGGGTCAGCAAACTGTAGCCCTTGGGCCAAGTCCTGTCTGCTATTTATTTTTGTAAAGTACGCGAGCTAAGCATGGTTTTTACATTTTAAATGGTAGAACACTCAAAGGAACAGTCTATGAAATTTAAATTTCATTGCTCGTATATAAAGTTTTATTGAAACAGACAGTCTCATTCATTTATATTTTGTCTATGGCTGTTTCATGCTGCAACAGCTGAGCTGAGTTATAACAGAGACCATGTAGCCTGCAAAGCTAAAAATTTACTATCTGGTCTTTTACTGAAAAATTTTGCTGAGCTCTGCTCTGAAAACAACTGCTCAGCTTTGAGGCTTAAGCTACATTTTGCTTCTGCGATTGTAGAAGTAACTATCTCTCATACCTGACTGTTAGGGCTCCAGACCGGAAGTCTTGCCAGATTGTTCGTTTTCAACCTAATCCTCCTACATTCAATCTATTAATAAGTCCTGTCAGGTCCAAGCTGTGATAATGTTGAGAATATAGTCATTTCCCTCTTCAACCACTTGACAGACTGAATATATTAATGGCCAGACTATATACAAAACAGAACTCGGACTCACACCCTGAAGCGACCTGCCCAGGAAGCCAGCCTCCAAGTCAGACTTGCAGAAAGCCAGATTGCTATGTCAAGAAACAGTGCAAGGAGGTAAATAGTAACTTCTGTAGCAATCAGCCCTAAATGTCCAAAACTTCATTAACGACCGAGAGATTCCCTAATTTTTGTTCCTGTTTTCAATTTAGTACAGAGCAGAGAAAGCCAAATATGCCCCAATCGCATAGGACACCCTGTTTCTACTTAGCCTGCATACAACTTCCCGTGCCAATAGCCTCCCATGAGGACATACCTGAAGCCTTCCTTTTCCTCTCTCCCATCCCCCAAAACTCCTCTCCCTGCCTTTGAGTCCCTGCCAAATGGGCGAGATGGTGGTTGACTCCTTGGTTATATGAGGCTTGAATAAATATTTTGCTTTCTCACTTAGTTTTCATTTATTTCCACACACTATAGTGAAAGCCACCCTTAGCTCTTGCCTTCACAACATAGAAGCCACTAAGCGTGGCTTTTCTGGCCCTGGTCCTTTAGTTTTCCGTCTCCTTCTTGCCCCCTTATACTTCGCACTGAGAAGCTGAGTGGTCCTTTTGAAATGTTAAATCCGCTCTTACGAAACCAAAGTTTAAAAACCTGCCCTTGTACATAAAGTAAAATCCAAACATTGTAACTACCTAAGCCTAAATGCCCTTCAGGGTGTGTTTCCCACCTACTTTAAAAAATTTCATCTCTTGATTTTTTCCCCTTTATTCACTTTGCTTTAGTTAGAATCTTAGTCTTGTCCCCTCAACCCAAAGCTCTGTTGTGCCTTAAGTCCTTCGCATTTATCTCCTAGATTGTGCAAGGCTAAATAAGCCCTCGCATTTTCAACCCTGCGAAGTAACCTTCTCACAACCACGGCATCTAAAGTACTTCCTGCCATCTCAACTCCACCCTTAACTTTTTTATTGCTATGTTTTATTTTCCTTCAAGGACTCATCAGCATCTGGAAGTGTCTTGTTTATTTTCCACCCGTTTCCTGTCAGTTTCCCGTCAGTTTCCCACTTCACCGAATGCTATGTTAGAGTTGAAATTCATCCGACATCTTGTCAGTTACAGTTGAAGCATAAAAATGGTATTTTTTTCTCTATTTACATCTATTTGGTGTTATCACTCAATTTCTAATGTACTTTAAATGGGAAAGAGGTGGTGTTGATAGGCCCTGCTCAAAATCCCCAGCAACATGTATACTTATTTTTTCATTGAAGATGAAAGTATACTCTATATCTCATTTGGACTTCTTTTTCCCTTCATCTTACCCTGTTTATACATATTGACTTTCTTATTCTAAATAAATATTTATATATAAATATAAATATATAAATACAAACATTTATATATAAATATTTATATATTATATAAATATATTTAATAAATAAAAATAATACATTATGTATGATATTTATATATATAAATTTATATATATTTATATATAAATATCATTGATAATTATATGAACTGGCGCTCCTTTGAGTCACAGGCCGACGCTCAATCCAGCGAGCTACACCAGCTGGGGCTCATTTATTGAGCATTTATTCCCAATTTCTTGCTCTCTCTCTCTTCTTTCAGTACCCCCATGATGGGAATGTTGGTACACTTGAAGTTTTCTTGAAGCTCCTTACACAATCCTCACTTTGGGGGTTCTTTTTTTCTTACTGTTCTGATTGGGTGTGTTTTGCTTCCTTTTATTGCAAATTACTGATTTGATTCTCGGCTTTATCTCCTGTACTGTTGATTCCTTGTAAATTGTTCTTTATTTTAATTAATGTATCTGTCATTTCTGACTTTTTTTTTTTAACGGTTTCAATGCTCATTTTTATGCTGCTGCAGTTCTCACTAAGTTCACTGAGCATACTTACAACCAGTATTTGGAACTCTGCAATTAGTAGCTTGCTTGTCTCCATTTTGTTTAGTCCTTTTTCTGGAGTTCCATTTTGTTCTTTCATTTGGACCCATGTTTCTTTGATTCCTTAGTTTGGCAGCCTCCCTATGTTTGTTTCTATTTATTAGGTAGAGCTGCTATTATCTCCTTGGTTTGGTAGAGTGGCCTAAGGTAGTAGGTATTCTGTAAGGTCCAATGGCACAACCTCCCCTCTTTACCCAAGCTGGGTACTCAAGGTGTGCCCACTGGGTGGGCCGTGTACACCCTCTTGTTATAGTTGAACCTTAATTGCTGTTGGCACATCCAAGGTCAGCCACTATTTGTGTTATGCCTTGGGTCACACAGCATAAGCTATGAAGCCATCTGCAGATGACTGCTACTTGTGCTGGGCTTGGAGGTGCCCAAATGAGGCCAAGCTGGACAAAGACCAACTGCTGCTAGTGCTGGGCTTGGGGCAATTTAGTAAGAGGGATGGGACTCGCTGAAGCCAGATGCTGCATGTTTGAAAGACTTTAGGAAAATCTGAAGCATGGGCCTAGATAAGTCCTTTGTATGGAAAAGCCACTGGAAACAGGTAGGGTGGGCCTGAAAGTTGGGTGCGGCAGGGCCTCAGGGAGTCACCAGGGTGGGGTAAACAGTGTGAGCCAGGTCGATGGAGTCTCCGATATGGTATATGCCTGCTTGTTCTTTATGGGAGGGCTCAGTAGGGGAACAATGGCCTCTGACAGCACTTCTGCCTGGGAGAAAGCTGCCCCCCAGCTCTCATTCTGATTCCAGAGAATTCAGTTCCTCCTTGTATGTCTCTGGTGCCTTTCAATCTGTTGTCCCCTTGCTGGAGCTCGGAGGGAGCGAGTCTGAGTAAGTCTGTCCACAGATCTCTTAAGAGGGACCATTAGGGTGCACAGCAGTTTCTGTCTTGCACAACCTCAATCGCAACTGGTATTTACAGCAAGAAGTTATAACAACTTCTCTTCCTGGCACTGGAACTCTCAGCTACATTTCCCCATATCTTAACCAACAATGAATATTGCCAAATTTTTCAGTGGGGTAAATCTGAAATGTGAAACATGAATTACATTTTTATTTTAATTTTTTCACTTATATATGAAACTAACATGTTTACTTATGTGTTGGCCATTTGTGTTATTTTCTTTAAATTACCCATTCATATCATTGTTCTTTAAAACAAATTACCTTTCTAATTGATTTTTATAAGCTGTTTAAAAAATTCAACATTATTTCCTTTTACTCTTGTATATGTTGTAAATATTTTTGATTTGTCTGTCACTTATCTTTTAACTTTGCTTCTGGCATCTTGTAGCCAAATCTATCCATTTTTTTCTTGTGGGTCTTATAGTTTGTGGCTCTTATATTTTGTGTCCTGTCAATGAAAAACTTCTTCAATCAAAAATTATAAAAATATTTTCCTATAGTTTTTTCTAGTGGTTTTATACATCTATAATTCTATCTAACTGTAAGTGAACTGAATTAAATTTTCCCTTAGTAGATAAACAGTCTCAACATTATTTACTGGGTTGTTGATTTTCCACCTTAGATTTGAAATGTTGATTTTATCTTCTATTAAATACCCATATAAATGCATGATTATTTTTTAAATTTTAATCTCTCTTTTTCGAAGGAGAATTAAAAATAGGATATATGCAAATTGAAGAATAGAATACATACAAAAATTGCGCAAAGTGTAAGTAAATAGTTTAAAGATTTTTGCAAACTGAACATACCATATAACCATCAATTAGGTCAAAGAAATAAAATTATCACTACTTCAGAAACTTTCATTTTCTAGGTAGTCAGTCTTTTTTCTTCAACTATTGCCAACAATGGCTTTTAGAAATATCTTTCTTTTGCTCCTATTGTATTAGGAAATTCTCTAGAAACATTAAAAGCAAAGATTTCTTTGTTCTGTTCCTTCTTTAAATAGAAAATGCCTCTGATCTTTGTTAGCAAATATGAGACTTGCAGCAGGTTCTTGGTAGAAAGTACAGAACTTTTTTTTTTCTATTCTAAGTTTATGAAAATTTGAAAAGACATGCATAGGCAAGAAGCAGAATTGTCCAAAGGTGACCTTGTCCAAGCTGGCTCCCTTGGACATTAGGGTTGCTGGGACAAGGCCACCTCTCCTACTTAGGAAAGAGCTCACTGAAATTCAGCTTCCACCCTCTCCTTGACCCACCATCCCAACAGTGACTGCGGCATCCTACTGACCCAAGGTTTTCAGTAAGCGATGGCTGGCTTTCCCAGGTAATTCCTGGAAATTGTTTTCACTGCAATCCCAGAAAGCCCAGAGCTAAGTCGCCTGAGTGTTTTCCTCACTCACAAGCTTGACTCATGATTAAATTATAAGGAAGAGAGATGTGGATGTGAAGATGGTAGTAGAGGTGGGAGTTAAGGTGCCTCTACTACATATACTCTGGGCTAGCAGTCTTCTGGCTTGATCAACCTTCCTGGGGCACGTAAGGAGGATTAGGGGCGTCCCTCTATGTCATCTCTTCCGTTGCTAACTACTGGCATACCTGTGTCCTCATTCTACCCCAAAGGGCTATTTCTTAACCTATACTGTGTGACAGTTGTGAAATTAATCCTGAGTAATTGTGAGTGTAGACAGTGCTTCAGATTGGATCCAACAGGTGAGAAAACTATATAAAATATTTTAGCTCTTATCAAGATGGTCATATTTTTAAGCCAATCTGTTAATGATGTGAATTATATAAATAGATATTAATAGATATTTTAATATAGAACTTGGCTTTCTTCTGGTAAACCCTAACATGATACACTCCTGGGCCCGATTTACCAATATGTATTTATCATTATAAAAATTTCTATTCATGAGTAAGAGGAATCTATAGTTTCTTTGTAAACAATAATGATTCTGATACAATGTTTAATAAATTTTTTATCTTTATTCCTATGCTTTGAATACATTTAAAAAACAGAAGTTATCTGTTCCTTCTAAATTTGGTAGAACTAATAATTGGTAAAATTGGGCCATGCGCATTTTGGGGAATGGAAGATATTGACTATACTTTCGATACATTTTTTTCATTATTGCTTGATTTAGGTTTTATATAAATTTATTTTTAAAACATGTTTTAATTTTACAATTACGGCTGACATACAATATTATATTAGTTTCAGGTATACAACATAGTGAGTAGATACAGCCAATTTATGAAGTGATCACCCTGAAAAGCCTAGTAATCATCTGACAACATCCAAAGCTATTACAATATCATCGACTATATTTCCTATGCTATACTTTACGTCCCTGTGACTGTTTTCATAACTGTCAATTTGTACTTCTTTTTAAACTCAAATTTTGTAATGTAAACCTTTCTGGGTAATTTTCTATAACTTTCCATTTCATCTAATTTCCCCCAACCCCACCTGTTGGAATCAATCTCTATGTTATTATCTTTAAAATTATCTCCCAAAGTTCCTTTGCTTATATCTAATTTTATTTATTGATACCTCTGATCTGAAAAAGATTTTCTAAAGTTTTTGTTTCTAAAGAACTAGTTTTAAAATTGTTCCTGCTTCTTTTCTAATTTTTAAAAAATATTTTATTTATTTATTTTTAGACAGAATAGAAAGGAGGTAGAAAAAGAGGGAAACATCAATGTGTGGTTGCCTCTTGCATGCCCCCCAGTGGGGACCCAGCCCACAGTCCAGGCATGTGACCTCTCTCTTTCTTCTAATATGCTGTGTAACGTATCAAAAGTAAACTTTTCAAGATTTCCAAGTTACATGTAATGGCAACTCAAATGTAATCAATCTAATTATTTACTGAACTTTTATTATGTGCAAGACATATTGTGCCAATTGTGAGATATTCTAAAATCTTTCTACAAAAAATCCCACATTCACTGAAAAACTTCTTACTTTCAGGGTTCTAGAGAAACAGCCCCAAACAGCGTATCAGCATATTTCCTCAAGTTTTTAAAAAGTTTAAAAAAAAATTTTACATGCGATTTTTGCATTGGACTTTATACAATACAAACACATTTAAAAATTCTTACTAGTATTAGGGTAAGGAATGCTTAACTGGTTCCCAAAAAAGTCTTTTAGTAAAATTGACAAGAAACATGAACAATATTTATACCATGGCTTTACTGTGGACAGTCGCTCCTTTCTGGGTTCATTTTACTCAATTTGGGGTATATAGGATAAGAAATGTCCATGCTTTCAAGAACTTTGCAAATATATGAAGAAGATGAAACAAAATTTTCTGGAGAAAGAAATATGGTTTTGTGCTTTAAATCCAGTGTGGTTATTTAGCTTTTATTAAAATATCAGTTCAGCCATTGAAGATGTATCATCAGGTAGTGATTAAGTGAAAATTACCCAGCTAGAAAACAAGCATATAGGCGTCCAGAGGAGAGAAAGAAAAGGGGCACTTCAGAATTTCGGTTTGACCTCACAGGGACAACATAACATGATACTTTGCATTTTAAAAGAAAATTTATTTTATTAATATTTTGAATGCAAATATCTTGAAAATTAAAATGTTATCTTTAAAAGGTTTAAATTGGTCATTGGATTAAAAATGTAGCAATCAAATGAGTGATAAAAATTTAAAACTTTACTTTGTTAATACAAATATAAAGCCATTTTTGATACATTCTTTTTTCTAATGGATCTTTGATTTTTGCCCTTCCTGTAATCAATTCTTCTTTACATTTTCTTAAAATTATTACTATTTTTAAAAACATTTCTTACCAATGAAACTTATACCTGATTTAATTTTAGTTCTGACAATTTACCCCAGTGATTCCCAAACTTACATTTAAAGAAAGGAGGCTTTTTTTGCCAGTCATTATAAAATATGATATAAATCTATAATTATTGCCATATATATATCCTAGATTATTTAAAATATTCTAGAAGAATATGCAATAAAAGATTAATGGTAGTTTTTTATATATCATAAAGTTTTATGTAGTTTCTGATTTTTCAATGAAAAAATAATTTTAATAACAGAAACAATAATGGTATTTAAAATAGTATTTAAAGTAATATTCTGCTACACTTTGTTTTAGTGTGTTTACTTATAGGGATTTTGATTTTGTTTATTCTTGCCTTTGAAGTGATGCTTTTCGGTTATACCTCTTTTGATTGTATTTCCTGCTTTCGATTTCCTTCTCATATGCAAAGATGTTCATTTTTTGGCAGTTTGGTTTTGGGAAGGAAGAACTATCAACTATGATAGTATAAACAGCAGAACTCTGAAAGGGATTTGCTGTTAGTTTTTTCCTTTAGTTTTTAAAAAATTCCTATTGAGTTTATTGGGGTGATGTTGATTAATGCAATTATATAGGTCTGGAGTGCACAATTCTATAAAGCACCTATATATGGCATTGTGTTCACTACCCTCATCCTTTAGTTTTGTTCGTATTTGCAGGATGTGGTTCCCCAGGACCTATGTATAGAAGAAATGCAAGCCATAATACTAGGACTGATATACGATATGAGCTACCTGGCTGGGGCCTCTAAATATCTATTTGAAGTTAAATAAAGTAATGAGAGAAATCACAAAGTAGTGGGAAGAGTCAGATCTTGGTTTGCGTTTCCCCTGTGCTTCTTCTTCACTCTGTGACTGTGAATCTTATGACCTGTCTGTACCAGATACAACTGGGGCTGAGATAGCACATGTAGAATGTCTAATACACTATATGGTAGCTCTCATCGGAATTTATGGATATTTAACTACTTTAAAATTTACAAATGAGTTTATAAATGAGGAATCAGGAGTTGCCTTATTCTGAAACTTTTCACATTGATCCACCTTGGATTCATGTGGCTGAAGCTTTGAATATACCCAGCATTCAAGATCGGTAATGTCCTTTCCCTTTATTTTATTTGGGGACCGTATTATTGGTTTTTCCTCTTCCTTTCTTCCCATCTCTGCACTCCAGCGGAGCTCCTTGTCTGAATGACTGACTGAGCATTCAGCATATGCTTCCACGTACTGATGTATATATTTTAAATTTGTATCTTGTCTCCCCAGCAAGCAGTTAGCACAGTGCTTTGCTCACTATGCCTTGCCCCTTGCTACATGTTGACATGGTAATTTAATGGAAAATGTGTGACTTATACAGCTTTGGCTCAGATATTCTGGCTTTTGTTGAAGGACCCTGGAATCAACTGTGGAGTTAGATCTGGTTTGAGTTCTGGCTTGGCTACTCACCATCTCTAGGGACTTGGCTGATATCTCAGATTTTTTTGTAATCTCTAGAGCAGAGGTCCCCAACCCCTGGGCTGTGGACTGGTACCCACCCATGGCCTATTAGGAACTGGGTCTCAAGGGAAGCTCTCCTCTTGCCCACTCCCACCTTGCCATCTGTGCAGAAACTGGTCCATGCTGCCAAAAAGGTTGGGGACCGCTGCTCTATAGAACACCAAATAGATTGTAGTTTGAAGAATCATTAAAGATTTGTCTTTGGACAGAGCATTTTTCTTAGAGATGTTAATTTGGCTTCCTCTCCCTAGCCTACCCCACCCAGATAAGATCTTTCTTATTATAGTATACTTTTAATTATCTTCCATGGTAGCACAACCCTTGTCACTTGTCTCACTTTTTCTACCCACTCAAATGTCAGAGCCTCATATAATTTAAAAATAGAGATGTTTCTGCTGTGTATTTTTATGCTTGGGTGTTTTGGGCCAAGTGGGTGGGAATACTGACACCTAAATTGTCACATTTCAAAGGAAGTCTTAGTAAATGTATGAAAATTGTAAAATAAAACAAACATATTTGTCTGTAATTGCCCCTATTGTTTGACAACCCAGGATTATCACCCTTCTTTTCCCCTAAGTGTACCCCCAAATTTTCAGGTGGCTGCCCCTCTGCCATGTTGTCTGAGTGTTCCAGAGAAAGGCTACCATACTCTTCCTCGGAGGAGTAGGTCCTGGATGACTTCAGGCTCACCATTCTCAGCCTTTGTTCACAGTTACTGTTCGGGAGTGTAGGTCTAACCCCGGCAGCCTCCGTCAGTGTCTTATTCAGGAAGGTACAGGGAGCCCGTTTTGGGTTAGTGAAATGCAAGGGGACAGAGTTGTTTAGAACTTTAAGGTATGAAGTTTTCTCACTCAGAGGAGAACAGAAAAGATCTCTCTTCCTGTAGATTTTAGGATGTATGGATGAAAGTAGGAATTGCCACAGCCATCTTCTGGCTTGAAGGAAGCTGTGCTGAACGCGAAACCAATTTAGAGGGAGGAAGTGTGAAGAGGGCCCCAGGGGAGTAGAACTAGCACGCTGGGTTAAGCCTACGCTGAGGCCCGGCCGACCTCTTCACTTGCTTATGAGAGTTTGATTAAGGTTTTGTGTTACACACAGCTGAAAGCATCTTAAAGTTACATACCATTTAAAGATTAACCTTTTCCCTAGAGATGAAAATGTGCTCTAGACCAGGACTGTCCAATTGCATATTTAATGCAATTTCTACATTGATGGACACGTTTTATGTAAGTGCTGCCCAGTAAGGTAGACACTGTCCGCATGTGGCTAGTCAGTGGCTGAACTGTGGCTAGAACAACTCAGGACCTGAATTTCTAATTTTATTTTGTTTTAATTAACTTGCATTTAAATTGCACAATGTGGCTATCTTAGCACAGATCTAACCCAAGGTGGACAGTTGGGACCACCCTGCAACATTCCTCCAAAGCTTTGTCTCCAAGTGATCACTGATAACTAGTTTGAATTATCTTGAATTTTATTATATCATTTTAAAGCAAAACAAACTCAGATTTGAATATATACTTATATACACTAAAATATGCCCCCCACCCCCCCGTATTGAATGGTTTCTACTTGGTCCGATTTCTGTTTCATGTAATGGGGGCTCTAAGAAGAATGAGCATCTGCCTATTCCTTGCCAAATAGCTTAAGACAACCACACATGAAAACAACCCTGAATATACAAAGCATGTGTGGTTAGGTACCTATGTCTATAATTGCTATAAGTCTTAGAATGAGAAGATTGAGAAGGCTTCATTCACTGTCTCCAGTTACCATGACTTCCTAAAAAAGGATAACAGTGACATGTATAGTGAGAAGTTTCTACTAAGGAAACACTATTTCAAGGCATTTGTCATCTTTTTGACTCCCTAATCAAGAGGCCTCAAGTAACATTATTAATATTTTATTGCCTTCTTACCAGGAGAGAAACATATAAATAGATGTGTGCCTTTCGTGAATTAAATATCTTTGTTATATAAGAATTAAATAGGGCTTTTGATGATGAGTCTCATTGCATTTTGCTTTACTCTGTTCTGGACAGGTCTCTCTTTACCCTTCAGGCTTTCTCCTCTCTTCTCTCAGAGCTGTATTTTCATAGACATACCTGCATAGCATTGTGTCTGTTTCCATGACAGAAGTTCCGAACTTGGATATGGTAGTCATAGCATGGAGGTAACACAATTCTTGGTATTTTTAATCCTTTAGGGCTCTTCCAATTGCTGTCAAAAGCCGTGGTGACTTTTTGTGAGGGGGATGCTTGTTCATTAGAAAGTGGCCTGAAACGATGAATTCCCTTCACATAAACCATCGAACTATCACGTGATAGTAATGACTTTCTGTCACTCGCAACCTAGGTCTAATCCAAAGTCCCGACCCAGAGGTGTAAAGGCTTTGTATCTCATTAGCGATTCCCCTGGAGCCATCAAGTGCCCAGTCCCTAGTCACATGGAAGCTAAAGTGAAGAATTATTGTGCACTGTTTAGCATTAGTAATATTTAATGGCAAAAAATGCTTAAAATTAAAAAATTAAACATTGTCAATGTTTTTATGAGGCTAGGGTGACCATGTTAATGTGATTCAAAATATTTTATTGTAATTGCATCGTGTTATTGAAATTGTTTTATGAAATCCCAGTGAGGATAATAATCCAATTCAGTATGGCAGAAATGTTTTTTCTCATTTATTTTGGAATATAAATTGTTATTTTGTGGACTTGGAACTAGTTTGAGGGAAAGGGGTGGTTCTAAATGCTGGACTGAAGATAGTTTTGCTTATATGATCAGGACAACTGAGTTTCCTTGATCTTTTTCTATGTTATTTTTTTAAATTGTATTTTTAATTTAAACGAAGAACAGAATCTTTAAATCCAGTTTTCCTGCTACTAAATTAACAAAAGGCAGTGTTCTAGGAATGCTCTTTGAACTAGATAAGTCTGATCAAGTTTTCAGGTCACTGTAAACTTTGGATTTTAGGTTATGGTGCAATGTTTTGCTATTTCAGTGAAAATAATTTAATTATTATTTTTTCTTTCTCTTAATGTTTAAGCTTGAAACAAAACGAAATAAAACAATGGGTAGGTTATCCAGACAGACTACGATTTCACTTCAGTTTTGTGGTCTATCAAACCAAGGCATTATCAATTTCATGCTTCCAAATATATCCATTATTTATGGTTCTGTATACTTCTGAAATACATATTTCTTTGTGAAACTATTTGCTTTAATTTAAAAGAAAGTAAACCAACTGAAGTATTTACTAAATACAATGATATATTTATCCCAGACAATGTATAATATACATAATGGAAGCATTAATCATTTCATATGGAGTTAAGGATCTTTAACGATTCTATTACAGTATCCCACTTTAAGTTTTTATTTGTTGAAAATATTTCATCAGAAAAATAAGTTTGATGACAAAATACAAGTGAATATGAATAATTTCTTAACTTCTTAGCTTATTTTTAATTTAAAATTAGTTATTTTAGGCTCTAGTGATTTATGCTTATAATCACTCAATTTTAATTGAATTAAATGACAGAAAGAATTTGCTTAAACAAATTAATACATAATAAATTTATGTTTAACAGTCAAGAAATAGCTCATGTTGACATGCAATTGTTGCAGCAATTTAAAATTCTTATTAACTTCTGAAGACAAATCTTTTTGAAAATGGCAGACATCTTAACGCTTATCTTCAGTTATCACATCTCTATCAGAGCTACCACTTTGTAAGTCGATACTCTGTTCGCTAACTTGACCAAAGTCAATATATACTCCAGTTATACCTGGGTGTACCTTACAGCTTCTATCTTCTGACAGCTTGTTTTTTGATTCTTTAGAGGAAGTGGTGTTTGTCCGGTAGATCATCCAAAGTGTTGTGTACTTTCTTGTGTAGGTTAACTCTTTTATTTTGAGCTATATTTCCTTTCCTCTAGAATTCTTAAAATTTAGCTAGTAGTCACATTTTTGACTTGTAGTTAGTTCATTGTGCCATTTTCTTGCTGGGTCTTAATCCCTAAAACAGTGCACTGTACTTATATTAAATACATATTTAATGTCAATAACATTTTCAGATTTTGTACCCTTATGATAATAATTGAAATTAAATTAAAAAGAGGATATTGTTATCATTTTTTAACCAATAAAATACTTGAAACACTGTACTCAGAAGTTAATGATTCATCGTTAATTAATCACCTGGTTACTGGTGGAATTTTTCTTGAAAATAAATTGCTTTTTAAATGGCCATGCAATTACTAATTTTTAAATGAAAACCAAACCCTTTTCAGAGAATGGGTCTCTAAATCTGCACACAATACAACCTAAATGTCTTATTATTATCTTTAGGAGGTCATATTGGTCAGATAAGTGAAATGTCTTCTCCATCTTTCTGCTAGGTCTTTCAGCACTCACAAACATAGATACACAATCACACATGGCTCTGTATTGTTTAGGGTTAGTTTTGTATGTGTTTGCCTTAAACTGTTTGGCAAGGTACAGGCAAGTGCTTATTCTTCTTACAGCCCCCAATACCTGAAATACAAATCTGGGCAAATAAAGGACTTTCAATATACACACGTGCCATTGACATCTTAGAATAATCAAACCTGAGCTTTGTTTTGTTTTACAATTATTTAATAAAATTCAAAATAGAATTCAGAATAGTTATTAATGATCACTTGGAGACAGAAGCTTTGGCTGAATGTTGTACGGTGGTCCCAACTATCTAAGGGTCGACTGATGTAGATCCATGCTGTCTAATAAGATAGCCACTAGCCACATGAAGCAATTTAAATGCAAATTAATTAAAACTAAATAAAATTAGAAATTTAGTTCCTGAGTTGTTCTAGCCTCATTTGAGTTGCTCAATAACTGCATGAGGACAGTGGTTGCCTTGCTGGGTAGCACTCATATATTTATAGAATATATTTCTGTTATCACAGTAAGATTTATTGGACAATACTTGCCTATTATCACATTTTTATGCCTAAGTTTATTTTTTATATTAAAATATGTTATATTTCTCTATAATAATAAAATAAAAATAGATAATTGGGAAATAATAGTGAATGGTAAGGAAAAAAGTAAAAATAAAACCAAATACATTACAGTTAGAAGCTTATATAAGGCACGAGTCATAAAATCTCCTATTAGTTACTGTATTCAATGTATCTATTTTATATTTCTACAATTTAAGGTATTTGAAAAATTTAGATTTTCAGGAGTTCAAGAGTTAAAAGAAATTGACAGCTTTTTTTTTCAAAGAAGATGATATTAATAATTTGGTGTTCCTATACCTTGAATTCTAATTCATAGGAAGAGGCATGAATATTGACTATGCGGTTCTGAAATTCTTCAGCTTTGTAAAAATGGTTGTATATGCCGGCACAAGCCCAAGACCTAAACTCTATATAGTAGATGAGAACATAAAGGAAATTCTCTAATATCTCAGAGGGAAATACTAGCATATCAAAATATTAGAACAGAGAGAAAATGTTCATATCTGGTAATTTATCAGTTTGAAATATGGTCCTCTACATTATTCTATTAATGATGACCTAACTAAAGAAGAAGTTTAGGGATTTTGGTGGAAGGGAACAGGGCCACTATATGCTGCAACTGTTGACAGGTTTAATTTCATTTTGAGCCATTATCATAGGGAATATGTGCTTACTATCTTAGTAATCAGCCATTTTTTCAGCTTATTCATAACAGTCAAAGGAAAGATGGTATCTCTATGCTTACAGTGAAAATCTTTGGAAGGCAGAAAGCACGTCTTTTATTAAATTTTTGTCCAGGAGTTCATCTGTCAGGTCTAGAAATGATTAGTTATTGTTACCATATATCCAAGATGATATATGACTGAGAGGGAAAAATAAAACATTTAAAAAGAATTCAATAAGCAATGTGCTCAAGTTGCTCTTCCCTGTCATTTTATAATTAAACAATAGTTTCTTGTTTTATTTCCTGGAAAATTCTTCCAATGCAAGTCAGGTATATTTAAAGTAGAATGTTTGGAGGGAAGGGTGGAGTTCAAGAAGCAGGTAAGATTTTGCAAAGAGTTGAAGGGTGATATTGCTGTCATATTAGAAACCATATTTATAGAGTATGAAAAGATAATTCTTCAGTATATTGGTCAAAGATGAACTGGTAAAATTTCCCACTTAAATATGCAGTTGGAGTGCTGAAGTATAGAGGGTATCAGAAATTTTTATAAAGTGGATCCTTCAAAGTCTTAACAACTTCGTGTAATGATCACTTGAAAATAGCTAGGACCACAGCAGTTTGGATTCAAAGTCTTAACAAGTTAGCCTAATGATGACTTTTAAAAATGATTAGGACTGCAGCAGTTTGGTGTTCTGTTTTAAAATTCCTGGCATTATTAATTCTGAATTGTTCATAAATAATTTTTGCTTCTACTTTCTTCTAGAGAATTCGGTGTTATACTATGCATCTCACAAGGAGAGAACACAAAAACTTATTCATAATAACACAAGTTTGCCTGAAAAATATAGTTTTCCATAAAGAAGAAATTAAAGTAAGCTAAGAGAAACTGAATATATTATTTTCCTTGTCCTAGATGCCTGGTATTTTAGCTACCCACCAAGTCAAAGAATAAGTATTCTTTTTACATATATAAAGGGTAATGATATTCCAAACTGTTTTGGAAATGGAGTCCCTTTATCCTAAGTTCCAATGCAAATGTTCAACTTCCCATCAAGGGTAAGGATACAGGAATAAATAAAAGTAGAAGGACCCTAGAGGGGAACCATAAGGAATCCAAGGAGAGTGGAGAAGGGATCAAAAGTGCAGGAATGGGTGATGCACCTTTTACTCTCTTCCTCAGCATTCTACCTCTGCAAAGGTAAATATCTTCTTGCCCTCAGCTTTATTTTTCAAATTATAATTAAGACCGAAACAAGTCAGACCATTGAGACTCATTTGTTTTCTTTCTGAGCTAAGGCCAATGGATCTAATTTCATTTTGAGACAGGCAGGTGGGCTTAATAGCCAGTGTGTGGGTGGGTGAGGAGGAGGAAGGGTAACTGAGGGTAGACATCAGTTGTAATTTATCTTGACTTGCTAAGACTTTTCCTTTTTGCATGACATGCTGTCTACAAATGGAGAGTTAAGTAATTGCTCAGATTATTAGAGTGTTGTGTTTAAAAAGGACTTCTAAGCTGCATTAACTCGGGCTCACATTCACCAGTGCTCATCTTCCAGGGGTCATTTCAGGAACCAATCTATTTAACATCTTCATCAATGGCCAAGATAATGGAAGAAAAATAACAGGTTCATTAATTAACTTTAGGAAAGACATTAGGTAGCAAGCCGTGGCTTACACATTGTAGGGAGGGGGACAAAATTTAAATGACCTTTGCCATGATGATGCTCCTGACTTCTGCTTTCATAATCTCAAAAGCTATTTGTGTTTTGTGCATCCCTGCAGGCATGTCTAAGAAAACAAGTGAACTCTTGCTACCATGACTCTGTATCTTTGCTAAAGCATAGGGCGTCAGGATTGGAACAGTTTTATTTTAAATAGAGCACTCATTTCTTGTAGGTATACCTGCAATGGCTTTCTTCTTTTTCTAACTGTGACTCTTCCCTAGAATTTCAAGAAATGCTCTATTGGTGTGCGAAGGGGGCAGCTACATATTTTGTGAGGCTACAAAAAGAAAATCAGAGCCCCTTATTCATAAAGCAGAAAAAAATGTTGTTAAATATACTAACATATAAGCCTGTTTCCATTCTTTCATAGTCTGTCTTTTGACTTGTTAGGTGTTCTTTGTTTGTTCTTTAATGCCATTCTAACAAAAGAAAAATTAAAAGTTTAAATTATTAGCATAAATTTTATTGTTCATCTTTATATTGTGTATGCTAGTTTTACAAGCAGTTTGAAAACATTTTACTCATATGCGGAATTGCCAAAATTTGTACTCTGTACCTCGTGCATGGCTGTGTCTTTCTTTCTTACCAGAAGTATAAACCCTGTGGAAAATAAACTCAGTTATATTTATTTCACTTCTTGATATGCACACATGCTACTAATATTCCTAATCTTTGGCTTACTGATGAGTAAGAAAGGTCTGAAAGGAAAAGTAAACTATGGGTGGCCATATTTTTCCCTTTTCTTCTGTTATCATTTCCATTCTAATTGGTTGGCTAATACAGGGAAGTAACACTAGTAAGGAAGGGTAAATGGGTTCCTTGGTCGTTTATGCATTCTGGAACACCATTGTTTTCTCTCTGTGTTTGAATCGAATTCTTGTTTGAATGGAACGCATGGCCTTTCCAGGCTGTTAATGCCTCTGCTTACTCAGTCATGGATGTCACACTCTTATTTAGTATTCACTTTGGGTCTTGATGACTGATGAGCTCTCACATGTTGTAGGTTTACCAGATTTCAGTGCTCATGGGTTTCTTGACACCATGTGTGAAGGGCGTGGCAAAGAATGTTACACACCAATATGGCACCTGTCTCCTCTGTTCAGGCGCATGCTTGAATGTCCAGGGGACTTCGCCTACAATACTAAAGTTTAAAGGTAAAATTATTAACAATTTTAAGAAGATTACAAAACAGCATTAAATCAAGTGCAGGGGCCACTGGCACTGCACGGCTGCACACTGTGAAGTGGGACCTGGTCTAGTATTTTCATACACTTTCTCTCCCTGCCACACCTGTTCCTGTGGTCCCCACTGTCTGACCTTGACCAGAAAGATAGTTGCTCATGTCTTTCTACAAGATTCTGAGTTTGTTTTACCTCTATAGGAAAGAAGCAGGAGCTTCCTTGACGAGGCTGGGGAAGGAATTGCCAAGGTAAAGGACTACTTCTAAAAGTCTGCTATTTAAACATGTAGCTATGTAGCAGAATTCTCAGGTTCAGGCCAAACTATATGCTGTATTTCATCTTTTTTTTTTTTTTTTAAGTTTTAGGATATCCTCTACATGTTTTCTAAGCTCTTACATCCTCTTGCATGCAAGTCTTAAAAAATATTTTCAGCTTTTGTCTAATTTTGTGCTTGTGGGGTTGCCATGGTTTATCATTCTGTTTTCAACTGTTTGCAGCTCACCACTGAGGATGGCATTGAAACCCAAGTACTCTACCCTTATCTCTCTGGCTCTGATGTGACAGAAAATTGGCAAGGGTTCTCCAACCCATGAATTCACTGTGACCTTGAGCAAATTCTTTCAATATGTCTGAGTTTTAGTTTTTTCATCTGTTAAAAGGGGATAATGCCTATCTTGCAGATATAATTTAAACATTTAATAAGATAATAAAAGTACCTAACAGATAGTCCTATTGCACACACTCGTAAATCAGATTTTCTGAGACTAAGTTACTGTAGGAAATACCTATTGGCACCACAGTTGGCACTCAATTTTTATGTGAGTTTAGAAAGTTTAGTTATTATTATCATAATCATTTATTTAATCTTACTTCCTTACCTTTTCCTAAAGGTTTCTGTCTTAGGTGTGCTAATGTATATTGTGTAAAAAGGTAGGTGCTTTACAGTAAAATGCTATCATAAAACACAAGCTTACCTTTTTTTAATCTGCCAATAAATTTTATGCATAAGCTGTGCAAATTAATTTTTAATAATCAGGCAGGAAAATATGATTGGTGTGGCTCATGTTTGCAACTTCTACCATTTCCCAACTTAATTAA
>PVJD01010625.1:0-52147 GCA_004026545.1 Mormoops blainvillei
CATTTGCATAGACTTTGTGGGAGAAAGCTGGGAGGAAGGCAGATTTTTAAATAGGAAACTCCTTTTCTAGAACTTCCAAAGAAAGTCTTGTCCTTGTGCAAGTATACAACAGGGTACACCTTTGTGTCTGGAGTCCTTCGTGAATCTGGAGATAAGTCAGCAACTTCAAAATGTAAACACTGGCACACCCAATGCATACAATTCCAAGGCGGGCCTCGACAGCATAATAAATTACCACGTGTCATTATTTTTGGCAGCTCTGCCCTAAAACTTGCTTGGTTTGTATCCAGACGTTTCATATTGCAGATAAATTTCTCTGGTTATTTGGGGGAGATATTTTGCATATAATTTATCTGGTGAGTTCCATGGAAACTATGTTGCTTACAAAAGTAAATTATTAAAAGCTGCACATCAAATATCTTCGATTTCATTTTTATTGAATTTAAAGCTGGAACAGAAGCCATACATCTTTTTTGTTTTAAGCAGGAACCTTGAAAAAAGCTTTAAGAAGCTTTTGAAACAATTGCTTTTGACCAAGTAAAACACTGAATTAATTCTTACACTTTGAAGTGAATGAGGAAGAAAATGGGGAAAAAATGTTTACATGCCCATGACTATAAAATCTTAGTTAAATCTTTGTGTATTCTATGACATGTCATTCATAAAGTTAGATTTCTTCCTAAGTTTATTTTCTAATTTCCTATCAATATTAAAAGGTTTCTTTTAACAGTTTCAAGACTGTTGACTTGCAAGAGGCCAAGACTTTTTATTAGGAAGCTATGTTTTTAGTATATTTGTTGAGGGAAACTGATCACTGAAAGTGTTAAATTCTTACACCAACCTTAAGAAACTTAACCCACTAACTATGATGATCTTGCCAATCTGAGTCCAATTAGCTGAACTAGCATAAGAGACAGAGCGAACTTACTTAAAATGAGTAGCTTAGCTGAACTACAAAACGATACTTCTGTGCAAAATTATTGTCCATTTTATATGTAAAAGTCTATCTCAGGTAAAATGAACGGTGACTCTCAGAGATTAATTTTAAAGCCCAGGTGCAGAATCTCCATTTTCCTCAACAGCTTGAAGGCAAACATTCCATTTCACGTTACTGAAGCCTCTTTCACATAGCGGTAAAAAGCTTTCTTTGAAAAGTTCTCGGTGAAAAAAGTGGCAGTCATCCCTGCATTCATTTCTTCACCCATCCAACAAACTGAGCACCTACTATGTGCCAGGTGCACTGTTCTAAGAGCTGGAGACACAAAAGTGGACACGACCCTCCTGTGCAGATTACATTCCAGTGGGGGTGACTGACCATAAACAAAATGAACAAGTAACTAAGGTAGTCGATTAGGTGATCAATGCTATGGGGAAAATGAAGGCGGGGAGGGGGGGAGCGGTGAGGTTGTGGAGGGCCTGCTGAGAAGGTGATGAAGGGGCAAAGGCCTGGCAGAGGCGAGGGAGTGAGCCGCCGAGGAGTCCAAGGGGAGGCAGTCCAGACAAAGGGAATTGTCAGTGAAAAGACACCAAGCTGGAGCCTAGCCCAGCCAAAAAAAAAAAAAAGAAGCCAGAAGGCCAGTGTGGTAGAGCCATTGGCAGGGACAGTGGAGGGACATGGGAGAGGGTAATTGGGATAGGGCTCAGATCACCCAGGGCAGCACGTCTCAACAGAGGGCCCGTTCCACCCTGCAGGAGGCATGTGGCAATGTCTGGGGGCACTTTTGGCTGTCACACCCGGGGGCTTGCGACAGGCATCTAGTGAATAAAGATGAATAGTGAGGGATGTGGCTACTTATCCTACAAGGCACCAGGCAGGCCCCCGCACCAGGGATTTTCTGGCACAAATCTCAGGTGTGTTCAGGTTGAAAACCCTGATGTAGAGCTTTACAGCCACTGTAGGGACTCTGGCTTAGTATAAAGCTTTGGAAACCACAGTTCATGTGCCCCCAGTGACCCAGGATTGTATTGTGCACAGTGACGCTGCTTTACATGAATCAACCGGTTGCATTGCTGGAGTTGATTTGCTTCTGATAACACCTCGACCGTGACTATGTGTAATCCCACAGCCCTCTCCAAACAGAAGCTGATGGCCTTCCATTCAGACTAACTTGCGTTCTTCTGTGTGGACGGCGTGATGGTAGTCCTACCATCCAGGCATCTCCATTGAGCATCAGAGCATAACTGGCTCTCACCAGAAAATTTACCTGAAGCTGGATGTCCATTTTTATTCTTTAACCCCACTCACTCGACAAACAGTTTTTGCACCCCGCCAACCACTGTTGTCTTAGAGATGCGCTAAAGGACAGAAGGGGACAGTCTCTGCTCTCAGGGAGCGTATATTCCACCTTCTGTCCTAGGATGACAACAAAGAAACACATAATATCCTGTCACATAGTGGTAAGTGCCACAAAGAAATGTTCACTGAGACGAGGGGCTAGATGGTAATGGTGGGATGCAGGTGACTTGTATCTCAAGCCAAGTCTGGTTGGAAGGACCAATGTTTTTAAAGAATTGTACCTACATAGAATTCAACCCTCCCTCCACATGGTCAAGGTTTTGGTTTACACTTAAATTAAACCCAAACATCAGAAAACTGAACCCAGGATGGTAGTTTCTCGTTCCCTCTTGCTCTTCCACTGAGTTGAAAGTGAATTGTTTTCACTGAGCTGCCGCTTCACCTTATGCTGTCAACTAAATATTGAAGGGTATTACCGGAAACACCCTCAGTGAACCTACTACTGCATTTACCATGGAGATGTTGTTGAGAAAATTAGATGCCTACATTTTGGGGGCCCTCTTTGTAAAGCTCTATCCAAGGAAATTTGCTCATTTAAGTGCCAGTAAGAATTTCGCTAGTCATGAGAACTGACGCTTTGTCCTTATGAACAGTGTAGGTCATGTGACTGCCCTTCTGTTTCTCTATTTGACTGGCCGCGGTGAGCATGGAGTCCACTTGCGGTCGAGCTCCAACAGCTGTCTGCGGCTCAGCGACCTACCCATTCCCCCTTCTAACTTGGATACGGCTTTCTAATAATGTATGTATTCTCTGGCTCTGACTTTTGTTTTGTATTCTTATATTTCAATACTCCGTAAGATATACAGCCAAATGTATAAATAAATAATCTATACTCCCTCTCATGTCACACAAGGCCCTGGACAACTGGGCCCCAACTTACTTTTTCTGTCTCATTCTCTGAAACTTTCACCTCTCAGGGAAGCCTAATCATTTTGGACAAATCATCCCAGGGAGACGGGTTTTCTGAGAAGCTTTATTTCTATCTTTAAGAATCAGAATTTATTTTGCCTTCTCCCTTTAACAAAGCATACAGAAAATACAGTTACTTCTTTTTGTTCTCTCAGTGTCATCAGTATAAACATAAAATCCCCAGCTGACAAGTCGCTGAATCTCATCACTTACAGAGCTTGCTTACATTAAATTATCTCATTAATCTTCACCACATCTGTCAGGTGGGTATTGCTGGATCCATTCTAGGAGTTGAGAACAGACCTGACAGAGAGGTCAGGTAAATTGTTAAAGATGTCCCTGCAGCCAAGTATAAGGTGAGTGAATGCCGTATCATCTGATTCTAAATCCTTTTCCATCCCCAGCTGCCTACTGTCCTGTCGTCAATATAATGACTTCTGCACACCATAAATGCACGCGGGGCCGCCCCCATCCTTGCCCTGAAATGACCCCCTACGACTGCAGTGTCTTAGATCCTGCTCCAAACACCAGCTCTTTTTCTGCCCCCCTCTTGCTGCCCGGTGGCCTTCCCTGCCAGCACCGTTGACCACCCTTTGAGTTCGCTGATGCTAATTTCCTTTCGCCTTTCGAATAATACCAAATTTATTCAAGAAGGTGCCAAAATGGAGCAAAAATATTCTTCCTGAGAGTGGAAGTCCTAATCACTCTTTAACAGGCTTGGAAACGTCGACCTGGCTTCTCTCCCCCAGAACGGGAGGCCCTCGTCCGCTGGGACCTCAGCTGCTCACGCACAACTGATGGTGGCATGCCCGTCGGATGCGGCCGACTGTGTGCAGGGTGCTGACAGGTGGACCTGCGGCAGGGAACTGCGCAGGTCCAGCAGCCTCTTCCCCGGCTGCCTTTCTGTCTCCGACGATCTTGTGTTTTGTGAAGACACTATCACGGCCACTTACACCTTCTTCAACCACACGTTCACTATAAAGGCTGCACTTGAACAAGGATTAAGAGGACAGTCCCAAGCAAGAAAGGCGACTAATGGGTCCCTAAGCCTCTAAAAATGGGGGGGGTGGGGGGGGGATGTAAGCCACTCCCGGCTAACAGGCTCTTTGGGCCAATTTCAGTTTTCATTATGCGCCAGCCTGGTTCCAAACAACATCTGGGCTATTCATAATTAAATGTCTGAACATCTGCAAGGTCAAAACTCTGGCTAATGAGTTGATAATTGTTGAAACTAAGTGATGCAGGCATGACAGTTGGCCAAATTACTCTACGTGGTGGTTTGCCAAATTAATTTCATATACGTTTGAAATTTTCCATAATAAAAAAAAAAAAAGTGGTGCTTTAATTTGAAGAGTCTGGCTAAGTCCCAAGAAGGGAAAGATAACACTCTGAAACATTAAAGTCACAGTTCAGAGTCCTGTGTCCAGCTCCTGCCCATGGAATCTGCCGTTGCATTCACCGTGGGGATGCTGTAGAGAACGCTGGTGTGCACCATCGGCCAGCCCTCGGGTGTGAAGGTCCACTCCAGAAATTTATTTCGTGTCCAAGTGCCAGGAAAAGCTCTGCTCACCCTAAGGGACCGACGAGCTTGCCCCTGTGGACACCATGAATCACGTAACTGAGCGCACATCCCTCTGAACAGCCAAATCCTCCAGATGAGAAGGCTCAGCCATTCCTACGCCAAAGGAAGGCTCGGCTGCCTCCCAGCCTCCCCCACACGCCAGGGTCACCAGCAGGGCATGGCCAGCCCAGACCTTGGCTGGGAGGCGACAAGTCCTGCTTATCAAGTCTATGAGTAAAAATGCAGAACCTCTCTTGAAACTAGCTCTCCATACCCTGGCGGGGTCCAGAAGCAGTCTGTTCCTGGCACTGGAAAGTTCTAGAATCTTTGTGCTCCTAGTTAATGGAGGAGCTCCAGGTGCAACGGTGTAGGAAGAAAGTTCCTCACGTAAGGGCTTTCTGCAGCCCCTTGACCGAGAGCTTACTTGCTCTAAGCAGACTTTGGGGAAGGAGGGTGGCGAGGCCCCACTAACTCACATAACCACGCAGCGCCAGTCACATTCTCGCTCCAGCTGTCCCATCACCCCAAATGCATCGACCCTGAGCTAGTGGAAATGGAGCCCACAGATGCATCGTCCCAGTAATCCTCGGCCAGGGACCGATTATCCCAACTCCTAGGTCATGGGAACCAGACCGGGTAGACATCCAGGTCTGAGGTTACGGAGCTGACAAACGCTAAAAGCCAGATAAAACGCAGTAACCACAGCACATGCTTTCATCTGATTACACACAAGCGAGCTATAACCAAGGGCCAAGTCAGTCTAGTGTGCTCTTCTAGACTTTCGCTAAGCCCGGGTTTAGTGTTTCAAGAAACAGAAAGAAACCATTTGGATGTAAAGTTTAAGACATTATATGAAATTCTATTTATGATGTGAGAGTGTTTATAAAGGAAGTCTTTCCCTGAGTCCAAGCCACACAGGAACACCTGGAATCCAGCCATGGAGACAAATCGTTACCTCTGGTTGGGACACAGTGAGCCATCTCAAAGGAAAAGAGGCCATGGATTACATTTTTAAAATTCTTGTCTATTAGTTGGGTCTTGTTTTCTTCGTGACACATGTAATTTAAACAACATACTTTCAGTGCTTATAGCTCATAATCTTATTTTCCCATTAGACATCAGACACACCATTGCTCTTCTATTTGGGCTCATTAATTGCAATCGTAGCAGGTTATTTTTTAAAAATGAGCTTAGAAACATGCAGACCATCTAAGTGTCAAATTCAAGACTTGACATTCATGAATTTGCAGACTTCATTTCTTTGGCTTAAATGTTCAATTCTCAATAACAGAAACAAGAATGAATGAGAGCCCCACTCTCTGCGTCCAAAGGACATCGAAGTTCACTTTATTACGCAAGGGACTTTTTCAGGAAATTTCGTGAAAGCATATCTTCCTAAAATCAGAGGTGCGCACTGGCAAAATGGAGACCTTCAAAAGCCGTTTGCCACTGTGCTCTGCCAGCACGTGCGTGTCAGTGCTCTGAGTGGGGCCATCATCGCGCATCAGATTTCCACGTGATCAGCCTCCATCTTCAAGTCACTACCACCTGTGTGCTCGTTTGCTACACTGCTCCAATCCATTGACAAGGTAAAGTACGACTTCTAAAAAAATAAGTGTCATCTTTTATTGAGTTTCCCTGAAAAGAAATAGCCTGATCCCTTAAGTAGATGACATACCATTCTACTTTGTTATTTTAAAATTCCATTATTATATCAAAAGAAAATGGTAAGAAAAAAGCTTTAATGAAATGGACATTTTGGTGCATAAATTATTGACGAGAAGGGACTCCTTGAAGAATAGAGATCCTTCCCGACATCCTCCTCAAGTTACCCCAGATGGAAAACTCATTCTGAATTACAATCTTAAGGTAAAGCAAAGATGATAAACTACTGGCAACTTTCTCTAAAGATGGAAATGCAATGGTGACAGGGCAGGGTACAAAATGATCATTTATGGAAGAAAGCCCAACTGTACGCCAAGTACCATACATTTAATCCTCCCAACAGTCTTGCAAGATCAGTATTATTTTTTGCATTCACCGCTGACAGAGCAGAGAATTTAGGTAGCTTGCTCGAGGTGACAGAACCAGTGAGAGGCACAGGGAGGCACAGTTGGCCTTGTTGTCAAGACAGGCTTAGGATTTAAGGTATTCAGAAAGGCAATTAATTCAGTTACGAAGTATGAGAAGCAGAGATCAAATAACGATCTGAGAAGGCGTGTGAGTAGAGCACTCACGCACCTGGCGGGAATTTGGGACGGACGACCTCCACAGGCCTCTTCAACTTTTGGGTCTAATGCACCCGGGTTCCAGTCCCATGTAGACCACAGATGCCCACTGTCACGGTCCTGCTCCAAGCGATTTCCTGCCACCCTGGAGTGCCAACAACCACCTTGTGGGTTTCTTTCCTATCCTCGCTGCATTCGTCTGCTGAGGCCACCACAACAAAGAACCACAGCCTCCTTGGCTTCAACAACAGAATTTTATTTTCTCACAATTCTAAAGTCTGGGAACTCCAAAACGAGGGCGTTGGTAGGGTTGGGTTCTGTGAAGGTCCCTCTCCCTGACTTAGAGGTGGCTGTCTGCTCCCTCATCTTCACACGGTCTTTCCTCCCTCTGTGCGTGTCTACATCCCAGTCCCCTCTTTTCATACGCACACCCGTCATACTGGATCAGAACCCATGCATATGACTTCATTTCCCCTTGCATCACCTCTTTAGAGGCCCAATCTCCACAGTCACATTCTGAGGCAATAGAAGTTAGGACTTCAACATAGGAATTTTGCAGGGATACAGTTCGGCCTATTGCTCCCACCCATCCCCTCTCTGGCTCTCTCTCCATCTATTTTCAGAGCAGTCTCCTCCGAATGCTGCTTTCAGAGCTCCACAAATATTGGGTGCTCACTATACACAACCAATTATCCTAGCGGACACCTTGAACTACAGCTGGGTGAAAGGCCTGGCACTGCGCATGCAGAAGTGTATCGCTATAGTTCACATGCTCTAGGAAATGACAATCCAGAGCAGTAAGCCTGGGACATTGTGATTGTCACCATCGTCTTCCTCATGAACAATTTCTTGAGCATTCAAATATACACCAGGCACCTTTCTCAGGGCTCTGCAAAATGCAGTTATCCTCATCGTTGTTCCAACGTCATATTTGAGGGAGCTTGGGCACAAGAGAGGGTGAGGAGCCCGACCAAGGTGGGCTGGCTAACTAAGTGAAGAGTTGAGAGTTGAACCCAAGTAATCTGATTTCAGGACTTGCCCTGTACACACAGGCGTGTACACACGCAACTACATTAGAAGTGAACCGCAGCCAACCACCGACACAGTAAGAGGAAGCCTGGCATGGCTGGCTGAGGTCCTGTTCCTGGTTCTTCTACCTCCTTGACCTTGGGTAAGCAGTTTACATTATTTATTACTCTGTTTCCTGTTGGACCTTGCTTCGGTAATAGGCAAAACATAAAAGGAGATGCGCTGTAACTCGAAGATTCTATTATTTATGTTGTGCTTTAAAAATTTAACTGTTGAAAGATCTAAAATGATTTGACAGACATTCAACAACACCTCTCGCACAGGATGTGTGTCCCCAGTCCCCATCTGCAGCTGGTATTCAGGTCTTTTTCTAGACATTTATAACTTGAATTATGTTTACTTTCCTATCAGGCCTGTAATTCTTGTTTGCCTTAGTTTTCACATCTACTTTCCTCTAAATAGATTATTGTATAGTTAATACACCTTTATGAATAGCCTCAAATCCATTCCAAAGAGAGAGACTACAAATAAACAGAAAAGTAACACATACGTAGAGTTGACAGAAGGGATCAATTTGGCCTTCCTCTTGGATAATGGATGCAATTACTCTGCCCTTTGTTTTCCTCTTGGAGTAATAATCTACACATAAATCTGGAATATTGGTATCACAGCCTAAATTCCAAGAGGCTTGTCTTACTTGATTATATAATCCCTGATATTATGGACTGTAACTAAAGACATTTCTTCAGCATTTGAAGAGGAAAAAAAACACTATCTTTTTATTTTACCATGAAAGATTTTTATTTCTATAGAGTCCCTGATCTGATCGATGCGTTTCTTATTTTATTGAATTTACACTCACACAAATTGAAATGACACCAGCAGGGGTGAGAAGGTCCTATCATTCATTTTAATTAAATCTTATCTCAATAAATGTGTGTTGCTTTCATCATTTTAGTATTGAACAAATGGTAGGTTATGGCTAATAAATGTGTTTCTCCAGGAGAACTAGAAAAGAATCATTATAATTTTCAGAATAAACTCATCCAAATATTTAACTCAGGGGTGGCAAAAGGTAAGTTCCCAGACAAAGCGAATCCTGTTTGCTTCCAGACTTTTTTATTAATCTATAATATTCACATGAAGCAACTTCTTTTGGGTGATAATTTAGTCCTCCAATTCTGAATAAATTTTGAATGTAAGAACATTAACGCTGTTTATATCCTCCTTTCAAAAATTCTTAATGCATCATAGTTTAACAATTTGATGTTTGTAGCTTCTTTTCTAACTAACGTATGACTCTTGGAATAGGATACTGTATTTAGATTCTGTAGCATAATTTACACACACACACACACACACACACATCTATATATACACACATACACACACACACACACCTAGGGTCCAGTAGAAAGCCTGCTGAGTGTGGTTGGTAAGGTAATAACATGGGTGTAATAATTAATAGTTTTAATTTGAACATTTCACCTAAAATGTCATACGGTGTGCTTGAGTGTAATATTGTTACATTACAGAATTACATGCTTATGGTTTTGTAATAAAAGATTTTATAATAAAAAGGGGTGTTATTTGTGCCAGACCCTCTGGGGGGGGGGGGCGTATATATCTGTGCCTCAGGTCCCTGGTACAGAGCTGCTAAAACCCTTTAAATTTCCTACATGATAAAAGTACTAGGAACATCTTTTGTTCTACTAGTTGGTCTTTGACCCATCTCCCCCACCCCCACCCTGTTCCAGGTCCCAAAAACGAAGCTCCTGAATCCCTTGGAATTCCCTGGGTGATGGGAGTGGTTTTTGTTCTAAGAGGTGACTCTGGATGGCTCCTGAATGGGGGCTGGTCACCAGAAAGATCAAGCCTTAACGAGAAGCTTGAAATTTTCAGCTCCCACCATCCAGAGAGGGGCTGGACACGGAATTAATCATTGGTCACGCCTACATGATAAGGCCTCCGTAAAAATCCCAACAGGACAGGGTTCAGTGAGCTTCCAGTCTGCCGAATGCTGGGACCAGGATGTACCCTGACTGCACAGGGAGATAAACTCCTTCAGTCTGGCCCCTCCCAGACCTCATGCTATGTATCTCCTCATCTGGCTGTTCATCTGCACCCTCGATCATATTCTGTAATAAACTGGTAACTATAAGTGTTTCTCTGAGTTCTGCGAGCTACTTCAGTAAATGAATCAAACCCAAGGCGGGAGTCATGGGAACCTCCAATCTAGAGCCGGCAGCTTGGAAGTGCAGGTGATAGATATTCTGGGCCTGTGGCTCGCATCTGAAGGCGGAGGGGACAGTCTTGTGAGACTGATCCCTTAACCTCTAGGATCGGATGCTATCTCCAGGTAGAAAGTGTCAGAATTTTGTTAAACTGTAGGACACCCAACTGGAGTCCACATTTGGTGACCGCAAGTGTCAGAAGTGAAGTGTCCTCTACAAAGGTAAAGGACACCCACAGGTCCTGGCAGGTGTGGCTGAGTTGCCTGGAGCGTCGACCCATAAACCAAAGGGTCAAGGGTTTGATTCCTAGTCAGGGCACATGCCTAGGTTTCAAGTTCAGCCCCAGTCCAGGCACATGCAAGAGCCACCCGACTGATGTTTCCCTCACATCACTTTTCCTCTCCCTCCCTCTTCCCTCCCCTCTCTCTAAAATCAATGAGCATGTCTCTGGGTGAGGATTAAAGAAATAAAAAAATTTTGAAAAGAGAAAACCCGCAGCAGAAACCCACAGCAGGGAAGAGCTGGGTTTTTCCCTACACAGGAAGATGGAAAATTGAATTTTTCTTTTACAGGTTCTTTATTTTGGAGGGAAAAAAAAAAAAAAAAGGAAAGGTAAGGCATGCCGAATTCCCTAGAGCCTCTGTATCGCCACCATGAGACAGGATAACGAAATCTCCAGGTCACGGGGCTGTGGGTGTGGGAGTCCCCGGCCTAGCACAGGCCCGTGGTAGTGCGGGGACAGCCACTCAGTTTGCTTCCTCTTTCCTGTGCCCAGGTGCTGACAAAGGCTGCTGTGCCTGGAGAGCGGCCGCCACCCACGGCGGTCCTTGGCACAGAGCCAATCTTAAATGATTTTTTTTGCAATTCTAATTTTTAGATGCACATGACAGAAGAAAATAAAGCTCTGAGAAGCTGGCCCAAATTCCTGCTTTCTCTGAGGGCTGCACACCTGGGCTTTGGCGTTGGAGTGAGCTCGGGGTCACCGAGGTCACCAGATGAACACGTCTCCGACAGTTCCTCAGGCTCCTCTACAGCATAAGTGGCTGTGTTTATTCAGCGTAACATCTGCCTCGGGGCGGCTCAAATGCCACCAGCCACCCCTATTTCTGTAGAGGGAATCAAGACTGATACCAAAGATGAAATGCTAATTGCCCTGACTTATAATGTAAATGCTTCTCTCCCACCTCTGTAAGCCCTTTTCGCGTCAAATCTATACTACGCCTCCCAAGACTCTTACCCCACTTAGCCCAGCATAAAAGGAATGCGGGACTATTGTTCTGGGCTCAGAATTTGGAGTTTGTCTCCTCTGGGCCCGTGCACATAAATAAAGATCGTGCTCCTAACCTCTCAGTGTCTTGTCATTTCGTTTTTCCGTAACATTTCTAAACTAGGGGTACATGAAAACCAAACCACAGTTCAGTCAGATGTGCTGACAAATTTGATAAATCTCACCTCCCCCAGCCCGGGTTCCTGCTCTTGTACCCAACACTTCCAGGAGGCACCTGCCTTCTAGAATTATCTACTATTCTCTTTCCTACTAAAATCAACCCCTGACTGAACTAAGTTATTCCAGCCTTAAGGATAGATAACACCTTAATTGGAGACCATTTTAGGGCCATTTGCATTTAAATAGGAAATCATGCTGTAATTACATAGGAATGGAGCTCAGAGAGCAGGATGGCAGACTTCCTACCAGGTTGATGTGTTAAGGAAATCTGGGGTGAAGGGACCTGCCTAAATATCCTTGAATCTTACACCAGGTAGGCACCCTCCACCCACTGCCTTCTGTCCAAAAGCATGGGCAGCTCGATTCTATCAATGTCAATTTACTTTTATTTTTTAGAAGTTTTTTTTTTAAGAATTTTCAGTTCAGAAATAAAGACCTTCAAAATAAAACATTTTTTAAAATTTTTGTAATCCTCATCTGAAGACATTTCCTCATTTGCTTCTAGAAAGAAAAAAAGGAGAGAGGAAGGGAGAAAGAAACAATGATACATGCAAGAGATCTGTTGGTCGCCTCCCACGTGCACCTGGCCCGGGGATCAAACTCACAACCCTTTGGTTTAGAGACGACGCTCCAACAAACTGAGCCACATCAGCCAAGGCATAAAACATTTCTTTAAAATTATCCTCTAGTTCTACTGCTTGCAGGTATCTATGGCTTTGCCAGTTTTTAGAAGACCTTTTTATTAGGATCCTTCTTGGAGAACAATTACTTACTCTTGAGTATTACTGGCTATGATTGATATTTGTCAACAATTTTATTTTTTAACTACAAAATTAAAAATACATTTAGCTGAGCAACGCTTCAAAACAATGGGTACAAAGCAAGGCTAACAGCTGACTGCCCACTTCTGTGGCCAAGGGCACCAACTTGTCACAGCACGGACCTTAAAATCGAAACAAAAAATGCTAGCAAACAGGGGTTACGCTAGTGACTTGGACTCAGAAATTCGAGTACCAACTTTCTCCCAACAATTATCTTTTAAAATTAGAACTCTGAGAAGGAAATTAAACGTGAGTCTAACCCCAAATGATTTCCACTGAAGTCAGTTAAAATCAGTTGTGTGGGCCAGAAGCACCCCCAAATAGTTCGAAAGAAGGTAAGTGAAGCCCTTCCAAGGATGACAGAGTTGGAGCGCCAGGGGCAACAAGGGACACAGGAAGGAGCTCTTGATGAAGGCAACAGACGCCACTTCCACTGGTTGGCACATCACAGGTGCCACCTGTAATTTGTAAAGCTCCTTAATAAATGTTTCCACATAGATGATCTCATTTCAAATTCCATTAGGATTTTTCCAGCACCTGTGTGGGTCTGTGCTAGACCTCAGCGTTGCCCATGCTGTAGCTTTGTGGCACGGACATTCTCATCATTTCTGTGAAGACTGAGGGAATTGCGTGATGCAATTTCAGTAAGTGCCGGAGTCAGATCTTGACCCCCTGATCTGCCCCCATGTCCACTGGCCTCCGCTGGGCCACGAAGCCACAGACTTCATCAGAGCCGTCTGTACAAATGTGGAAGCCACACTGGCATCGCCTGGACCAAGTATAGGAGCACCTATCCTTACACACAGAGATGTTTGTTGTAGCCTTGAATTAATTCTCTCTTCAATGAAGTGACAAAAATAATGAGGCCTTTATACACCTCTCAATGATCTAAACAAACTAAAAGTTAGTACCTTTGGAAGTACCATCAAATTTTTAAATTGCAACCCTTACTGAAATTGTGTCACTTAATTCCTAAGAGCCTCAATATCCCCATCCAATAATTGGAGCGAAGAAAATGTCCACATCACAGGGCCCTGGTACGTGGAAGATGCTTTCTACCAGGATACAGCAATGACTGACGGCTCACTAGCGCCCTGGGAATTTGACCCAAGTGGAATTTAATGGGGTCTATTTGATTAAATTGCAAACTAATTGCTTTTATGGTGGAAAATGGAATTATAATATGATACTAATTTAAATATGGAATTGATACTTCTTACATTTGTATTTATTTTGGCAACCTGAAAATGCCCTGCAGACAAAAGTCAAATTTAGCTGTGGCTTCTGGTTATACATATCACGACATAATATCTTTCTGCCTGTCCCCCAACTCTTCCATGTGTTGGAAAAGAGTAAAAACAGAAGAGCAGGCTTTGACTGAAAAAAATCAATGAAAGTAACCAAGCCTGAACAAAGGCGACCAGATTCCAGCGTAAGTTCCCACGGTCTCCGACCTTGAACCGAGGGGCAGCCCCGCCATTAATCTAATCAGAGTGCAAGCTAGCCGCGGCCTTTGCCACTCACCTTGCCGGAGGTTCTCTTTCCATCCCAGGCCCTACAAAACCTGCTGAGCCGACTGCCTCAGCACCGCATCCACGGGTGCTCTCCAGACACATAACTTGTTCTTTTACTGTCTTAATGTTCACTGGCCATTAATGCCTCTTGCGTCAACGTTTAATTTGCTTGATTTATGTAACTTTGTGCAACTCTCTGTTACTGATGCCATTTGATGGTGACTACCTGTTAGCATTTGCTTACCGGCACTTAAATACGTGCTAAATCAAACCAAGAGCGGAGAATTACAACACAAAGGATAAAGGTAAAAGGTAATGAAGAAAGTACGGAAAGAAATGAAAACAGTTAGTAGGAAAAAAAAATAACACACCAAAAACATACTAGTGAGGTTAGGAAAGCACACATTGAATTATAATGTTGAGACAGAACGAAGAGAAAAAAAAACAAAATCTCAAAGTTTTCTATAGATATGAATACCGATACACGTGCATAATTACTTATGGAACACATAAATGCTACTGATAAGCAGCTACCGGTACTTCTTCTATCCATGGGCTTCATTTTCTCCTGCCCCAGTGACTGTGCTAAAACAGATGTGTGGCAGCTCTGATGTCCTACATAATTAAGGGCCATTGATTTCTGGGCAGCTCTGGAACGGCCCGCGTTTGCGGCGGCCTCTGCTGACCCCTGGAAGGCTGTCACAGCGGTATCCTCTGTGCCCTTCTTTCCACACTCGAACATTAAATGATATCCCACTGCACATATCACAGTCACCTCTGTCCGGGGCTGAGACACAGCTCGAATTTTCCGCCCAGAAACTGGATGGGAACCAAGTACAGTCGTGTGGGGAGGGTTGACTGTGTTCACGGCAGTGGTCCAAGGGGGCCCGTAGTAACCTTGCTCCCTTTATCCATCCCTGAGCAGCTGTTATATTCCAGGGAGAGCTTTCTCATTCGCTTCTAGAGCCAGATTCTTCTCTTTTTTTAAAGATTTTATTTATTTTTAGAGAGAGGGGGAAGGGAGGGAGGAAGAGAGGAAGAAAAACATCAATGTGTGGTTGCCTCTTGTGTGTCCCCCTCACCCCACCCCCAACTGGGTACCTGGCCCACAACCCAGTCATGTGCCCTGACTGGGAATCGAACTAGCGACCCTTTGATTCGCAGTCTGGTGCTCAATCCATTGAGCCACATCAGCCAGGGCTGGAGTCAGATTCTTTATCCCTTATTGACTTGGAAATATCCTGTTCAACTGCAGAATTATCATTAAACTACAAATTCTCCTCCAGTGTGAACTTAGAAAGGATTAATGTTCGCTCAATGAAATGCTGATTTTAGCCTCAAAAATGCCCGTTATGTCAAAGGAAGTTGAGCACAGAATGAGTTCCTGCTTGCTGATGAGCAGTAGACATGGAGCTTAGGGCCAAGCTTCTTGGGATTATTCTTGGAATATAAGGGGAAGGCACTCTGAAGGAAGAACCCCTTATAGTGACTCATAACAGTCCGGCAGGTGTTGGGGTGATGCCTGTCCTGCCCCTTCCCCAGGGAGGCAGTGGGTTCCTGGACAGTTTGCAGTCCAGGCAATATTAGGGTAGCATCTACTCTGAATCTGCCTTATTTCAGATTTCCTAGGAATAAATCAAGCTTCCAAATGGACGTCAGGTAAAGGATAACCTGGGACTGAACGACAGCCCAGCGCTGACCTGGCCTGGACCAGTATTCGGGGCGGCTCAGGTGACCGGAATCACCTGCCGGAGCCATCTGGAATCCCCAGGAGCCGCGACCCCCGAGCCACTTGACCACGTGAGGCCTGCAATTATTTCTTCCCCTGTAACCAAGATTGTGCACAAAGGTGATAGAGCTTCCGTTTTGATGGGAAAATTCAAAAATGTTTTTTTCCAAAGACATAAGGCACATAATACAGGTTTTTAGACAAGAAAATAAAATAAAAACTCTCTGTCTGATCAACATTATTAGTCATTAGGAAAATGCCACTCAAAACCACAATGAGATACCACGTCGCACACACCAGGATGGCAAGAATCAAAAGAAAGGGAAAATAGCAAGTGTTGGCGGGTATGTGGAGAAATTTGAATCCCCACACATCGCTGGTGGGAATGTAAGATGATTCTTCAGCAGCTGTGGAAAACAACTGGCCCTTCCCCCAAACATCAAACACGGAACTGCCACGTGATCCAGCAATTCTGCTCCTTAGGTGTCCACCGAAAGGAACTGAAAGCAGGTACTGCGACGAGTACTTGTACACACACGTTCACAGCGGCACTAGTCACGGTAGCCAAGATCTGGAAACAATTCAAATGTCCACCAACCATAAATGGATAAACAGATTATGGTCTATCCATACCATGGAATATTATTATTCAACCCTAAAGAAGAACGAAGCACTGGCGCCTGCTATAACGTGGATGAACCTTTTCAACATTATGCTAAGGGAAAGAAGCCAGATACATGCTGTCACATATTATATGATACCATTTACAAGAAACATCAAGAACAGTCAATCCAAAGGGATGGAATGCAGACCGGGGGCTGCCGGGGGCTATGGGAGGGAGAGCCAGGGACTGCTGAATGAATACAGTGTTTCCTTTGGGTGATGAGAACGTCCTGGAACGAGAGAGGAGTGGTACCGTGCACAACTGAGTTGCTCACCTTAAAATGGTTAATTTTGTACTATATGAATTTCGCCTCAATTTTAAAAATTGTTTTAAAGGCTCTGTCAAGCCTGCTGCCTGACATCACTTGCCTCAAAGAAGGAAGTTTTGTCCCCTTTTCTGAAGCCATCCACACCTCCTTTTCCACACCTGCTCTCAAGTCCATCTTCTCCAGGACCTTCATCCATTAATTACACCCTCCCCCACCCATCACATCTGCCAGTCTCTTTCCTTCCGTTTACTTCCATGTGCCCGCCCTCTGCTCTGGAAGCAAAACCTCTCCTTGTGACCCAGTTTCCCACCCAGAGTGCCACAACTCTCTCCCTCCATTCAGTGCCAAACTTACCAAAAGAGCAAGGCACACTGGTTACCCGGGCCCGCCCTTGCCCCCGTAATCTGGCTTCCTGCCCACCACCAAGGCTGTCCTCCCAGTGCCAAAACGCAGGCTGAATTCTCCTGCCTCCGCCCCAGGGAGGCAGCCGGGTTTCTGAACGGCAATCCCTCCATTTCCTTGCCCCTCTTTATTGCCTAAAGAGCTTGACGAATGGAAAGGTAGCAGGGAAAAAGGCCAGTTCCACTTAGCGGGTCCTTGATGAAGCAGTAAAAATTAAATATTTTAGGACATGTCCACCGTTGCACATCTTTTTAACACTCTGGCTAACAAAACAGGAGGGGTGCATAACGCATTCCTGCTGCCCCCCCAAAGTCCAAGGTTGTCTCAGGAAACACACGTGCATGCATTTCTTTGAGTCATAACCTCACTGGCTCATTTTTCATGGAAGAACTTTACTCCTTGGAAGAACAACTAACAGGAAAACTGTGATTATTCAGATTTGGCAATTAAGTAGATAATTTCTCTCCGACGAACCGAGTCAGCCTGTTACTTCAAGGAAAACAAAGTTTTCGTTGTCAGAGATAAAACGTGAACATTAAAAGCCTTTAAGGAAAAAATTAGAATTTTTGGAAAACTTTTATCACTTATGTCAAGCTTGACAGACTCCCAAGACTTAAAGGCTTTTTTGATGAGATTGGTGGTGATATTAATCACGATGCGATTATTTTTGTTATTATATAATGAAATGTGTCAACATTTGGAAGCTCCGTATAACTCCATTACTTTCCAAATGACCAATGTGCCATATTATAAAAACCATCCATCAGTAAAAGATCCAAAACACGAAACAGACCAATGGATTTTAATGTAACAGAGTACCAGAGATCGCTGACATGGTTTCAGATTCCACATTCAATTAACCTTTATGAATCTGCCGCTTGTCAAGTTTTAGAGTATTTTCAAGATACTCCAATACCTGAAAAGGCTGTTACAACACTTCTCCTTTTTCCAACTGAATATCTGCGTGAGGCTGAATTTTCTTCCTATACTTCAACCGAAACAATGTTTCACAATGGATCGGGTATAAAAGCAACTGTAAAAATCCAACTGTCATCTCTGAGGCCAGCTATTAAAGAGATTCATAAAAAGGAACATAGCACCTCACTTCTCACTAAATTGTTTTTGCTTTGGAAATTAGAGTTACTTTTCATTGAAAAGGTGTCATTTTATTAACATGCAATGGCTTTATTAATTAAAATACATAGCTATTTTTAATTCCTTAGTTTTAATTTAATGTCATAAATATCAGTGGATGGAGCTCAATAAACAAGGGCTCTTGGGGGACCTCGATGATTTTTTAAATGCAAAGGAGTTCTGACACCAAAAAGTCAGAAGCCACTGGGCTCAGTGATGTCAAGTAGTTTTTCAAATAACACTGCAAACACCACATCCAGCAGACAAATCTTCAAGTGAGTGTGTGGCTCAGCAGCAGAAAAGAGGACCCAGCTCTAGACACCACAGATGACCAGCAGGGAGCTATTCTGAACAGGAGGGTTGTTGTCTTCAGTACCATGAAGAAACCCCCCAACTGTGCCTGCCATTTAGACACGTTAGTAACCCATGCCCAGGGCGCATTGGTGTTTCTGTCCAGTTTGGGGAGAGCTACACGGAACTACCCCCAACACATAACTGGTGATTCGAGGTACCTAACACTGCAACACTCGGAATGATAAGCCTCAAAACCAGAATGAGTCTTAAAAGCTCAGGGGGTGTTGAATGAATAGGCAAATGCCATAATCACACTAAAGCTCCAGTCTCTCAGACTTCAGGGAAACAAATGAGTCCATTTGTACTTTTTTTTTTTTTTAAGACTTTAAAGCTGTATTTGAAACAGCTGTCGAGAACAGAAGACCACAGTGGGGAACATTCAAAGGTCTTTCCCCGACTAAAAATCTGAAAGAAATACCAACCTGCCTCCAATGGGCACTGACTGGATTTTTGATTAGAGGCTGAGGAAGGCTGTGGAGGTTGATAATGTTTCAGAGGAGATTTGGGCATCAGGGGAGGGTCAAGTTCAATGATTTCCAGTGCCAGTGTTTTGACTTCCAACATCAGGAGAGCAGGGAGCGAGGTGGTTTTTCCTCACCGGCGTCATCTCGTGATGGGCCCCCATGCCTGACACAGAGGTGCTCGGAGTACGCTGGATGAGGGAATGGAAATGTGCAGAAATAGACGAATAGCCAGGAGGATGACTGGAATCGACTCGGGGATGTGAGAGCAAAGCACTGCTGGCGGTTTCCAGCTCCCCAAGGGGGTGCCCTCTGCAGGCATAGCCTCCCAGCTGCTATTCCCAGCTGCGCACTCTGCGCTCGCTGACTTGTGGACTGAAAACTAGGATAAAGGGGTAAGTATTTTATGGAGATGAAAGATGAGGAAAGCAGGCCCACCAGGTTCCAAGTGAGGAGGATCTTCTTCCCTTGGGCATCAACGTCTCGTCGGAGCCTTATTTCTGTGCTCTAAAGATTATTCACTGAACTCTCGGAATGAGAGTTACCTGTCTCCCATCCAGACTTATAAAACAAGCACCTCTCCTCTTTGTGAAGTCGGAGAGTTGTAATGAACGGAGCACAAAATCAGGGGTTGCGAACACCAGTTTCTGGAACTTACGTAGGTTGTAACTGGAAGAGTGTGAATCCTGGGCGGTAAATGTACAAAGGGCCTGGTGACTGTAGGTGACAAGACTGTTATCATACATTTAAAAGATGCTAAGATGGTAGATCTTAAAAGTTCTCACCACAAGAGAAAAACAAATGTGTAACTACAGGAGATGGTGGATGGTAACTAAACTTCTTGCGGTGATCATTTCACGATCTATACCTATATTAAATCATCAGGTACACCTTAAACTCATGCAACGTTACATGTCAGTTATAGCTCAATAAAACTGGGGGAGGGAGGAACCGATCCAGAAAAAGCAGTTCCTGGACTACGTGGAGAAGTCTGCCTGCCCCTGACATGGACTTTCTCTTTTTGCGTGTTACTCATTCCACCTGTTCCATGGCTGTCTCTGACTTCAGAATGAGAGAGTCCCAGAGAGCCTCGTCTCCCTGTGCAATTCACGCTAAAGAAAGCCATGCAGCAGAGGCTGCTGGTGTCCTAAGTGTCTCGGAAAGGTATTGAGAACGTGGCCTGTCCTGTCTCGGTCCGGAGACGGTGGCATTTCTCCATGTTACCAGCACCTCAACTCAGGCCCCGCCCCAGACCCTCTAGGGCGGGGTCTGCATTTTACCAACATTCCCAAGTGATTTGGGTGCACACAGCAGTTGAAGACGGGCTACCCCAGCTGCCATCAAGTCAAATCATTTGAAAAGTTTCTACCTGGTGCCTGGTTTTCCTTGTAGGGAACAGCGAAGCCCAATGAGAAGACCCTGAACAAGCAGTAAAGCTGGCTGTGACGCTGAACGTCCTCCCGGGACACTGTGGGGTGGGAGGGGCTAGAGACAGTGTCACCCAGCAGGAGCCGCCACAGAACAAAAGTCCAGGAATCTCCCTTCATTGTTGTCCTGTCCCTACCAGAGATTAGCTCCAGGGCAAGGGCAAATCGTTTAAATCTTAGAGTTCGGTTTCCTGGTGTTGAAAACAAAATAGGTAGAGAGGTCTCCAAAATCAACTCCCACTCTAAATCCTATGACCCTGGAAATGTCACCAGTGATGTAATCCTGACCCTAATATATTTGGAGGGCCACCAAGTGACAGTGCTGTCACAGCTGCCTGTCAGCATTGGGAGACACAGTTCAACCTTCCGTGAAATGCTGGTGGCCTGATAGAAAGATGACAAAACATCTATCCTTCGGGACATGATTTTACAATTATTCCTTTAAGTAATTTACAATAAACGGCACACATGTCGTATTTCTGTGCAGGCAACATGATCATCCTGCTCTATAACATAAAGACAACAAGGGCTTTTGAAGTACATTGGTACCAAGAGCTATAATTCAGACAAATCAGTGAAATTCTAGGTGGGCTTGTTTTTATGTGCTGAAAAGGTGACAGCTGGGCTGCACTTACTTTTATGATTTCTGTGGTTATGTTTCCGATCATCAGTGTTCTATTTTTATTATTCATAAGCATAATTTTTCTCTCAAAGGCCCACAGCACAGCTCCCACAGGTGAAGTCTGTGGGAGGGAACGCCCTTCCTTTATTAGCAAATACACGTGTCTCAGGCACCTTTGTTTTGGCGTTGCATCCAAGGCATCTGTTCTCTGGCTCAAAAGTTTGTAATGAACATTATCCAGAAGCTCTTTATTTAGTCAAGAGAAAGGTTCCCCCACTACCCTTAGAACAGTTTCATAGAACAGACGAGTCCCTTTCATCTGCATGGCCCTGACCACAGTTCCTCAGTATTTTCCCACCCACGACTCCGCTCTGCCCGTCTTGTGCTGTGTCTCGTTACCTGCCTAAAGGAGAAAGCCTCCACGGCGCAGGCAGAACCACGGGGCGCTCACCCCACCACACTGAGCAGTGCCACCCTGAGTGCCTGCGATGCTGGGAAACAGCGAAGGCCTTTCCTCGACTGTTGGATGGGCACCCTCTTCTACCCCCCCGCCCCCACCCCAGTTCATCTCACAACATTACCAGGTCACAGTCTCTTCTCCAGGACTCCGAGGGACTTTATGTTCACAGTAATGACAGTCAAAAAGTTAGCTCTGGGAGAAGTGACGGGTGAAAGGATGAGACACCCATTGCTACCCGCTGGCACCTTGCTACTGCTGCCTGACCTAAAGCGGAGTGCGCAGACGTTTCGAACCAATGGGAGGATAACGTCAAAGGTTCCGTGGGTTGCACTTATTCTGACCTATCTCGTTTGCCATGGTCCTCAGCAGTTCCTACAGCAGCCTGGGTCACACTGTCTGTGAGACCTCCTCAGATCAGAACTGTTTTCTGACTCATTACTTTATAAAATTAAATTCACCGTGGTCTTCCCATATTTACCAACCATATAACTTCAACTGTATATCTCACTCAGTACTCAGAGAACTGGTTTCCTGTCATATGTTTGTTCTCTGATTTATCTTGTTCATTCAGTTCGCAGACGGTGTGTCGGCATCTCCCGTGCAGATAGCACCCTGCGGTTCGGTACAACAGATGCGGAAGGGACCAGGCACAAATCACAACATCAAGGAACTCACCCTCCGAGACTCCCTGGGAAGCCCGGTGATCCCACATCTGAGCTGGACGTGTCTCCGAGCTCGCAGGACACACCTGCGAGCCTCTCCCACAGCCGCATCACCATGCTTTACTGGGCCGGCACCCTGCCCCCAGCCTTCCAACTCCGTTTCGAAGGCCGTGTCCTAGCTGACCAATGTGTATCCCCCGAGCCTCGGCCAGCACCAGGCACAGAACAGGCAGTAACTCTGCGGTGAGGTGGCCGCCCATAATAATGGGTGTAAAGAAGTATAAGCATTTGTCAACAGTTGTATCTCATAAGAAAAATAAAATGCAACAGGGTTTGAGATGAGAGAGTCTGCACTAGTGGACTGGGGACAGCTTCTCGATGCAAGAAGATTTTGAGCTGAGCGTGAAGTATAGTTAGGAAGGTGGGAGGGCAGGGGCGGGGCGGGGGGCGGTAGGGTGGTGCGGCACCCAAGGATTCCAGATGGAGGGAACAGCGGGAGCCAAACCAGGGAGACCTGAGGGAGGAGCCCGGGGGCCACAGGGATTGTGCGGGGAGCTGAGGTTGGAAGCTGGAAGGGTGCTCGTGCACCCAGCTTATGCCTCTCTCCTACAGGAGTGAGATCGGGAATAAAGAAACCTCGGAAATGGGAATTTACTATAAGCCCTAACAAAGAGGCACATGCCTTTGAAACAGGAAGAAAGGTGAGTAGCGGGGAAGGATAGTGTCACCAGCCCAGACCACACTGGCTGGAGGACAAGGTCGGTGGGTATTAACAAGTGATGGGCAAAAAACAGCTTCAAGTCAGTGACTTATTTCCAATAAACCACACCCAACCAGAAGAACTCAGCCATAGGAAGCCTAGGACTTTCTAGAACTTGAGCCTTTGACTTCCAAGAGCCGGAGGGCAGAAGTCAGGGGTCTTCAGGAGCCCACCGTGCAAGTGCTTTTCTTACGTACAGGCCCACACCTAGGGATAGGTGTAAGATACAGGCTCTAGAAGGAACTGGAAATGGCTCCCAGCCATGAAGGAGGCTCACCTCTCTCTCAAAACACAGTCTGAGAAGTCAGCTCTAGTATCTGATCCAAAGAGGCTACGGATGATGGATTCCTAAGGCAAGCGCTAGAGAGATTTCTAAGGAACCTTCGAAGAATGGAAGTCTGACCCCATTTATCTATCAAGATAAACCAGGGCCAACAAGTAAAAGAGTTTGGGGATATGTATTGAACCATTACATCACTTATCAGCATTTATCATTTTTTATTAGTTCCATATGACCTTGAATTTATTAGCAGCGAGATCCTTGAAGAAAAGATGTTGCTTAGTTGCCTTAGGGAATCGGCAAGGGTGGGGAGATGGTAAGCCCTGCTCCCGAGACCTCTGTTTCCAGAAGCAAGGGCCACAGTCTACTCCTCTGTCAGAATCACCAGGCTGACTAACAAACGGCACCGTAATCCGAGAGGGTCCTGGGATGTGACTTTCTGTCAAGGGCCTCAGGGGAACCTTAGGCAAACTAAATTTTAAAACTACAACTTTATTTTTGTGGGCAAGAGAAGCAATTGAGTAGGAAGGGAGCAACAATGAACTGGAGAGGAAAGAGAGAAAATCTTGTGACAGGTGAATTCTATACGTCAACTTGGCTGGGCCATGGAGCCTAGATATTGGGCCAAACGTAATTCTGGATGTTTCTATACAGGTGTTTTTGGATGAGATTTACATTTAAATCAGTGGACTCTGAGTAAAGCAGATTGCCCTACATAATGAGGGTGGGCCTCATCCAATCGGCTGAAGGCCTGAACAGAACCAAAGGCTGATCTCCCCCAAGCAAGAGGGAGTTCTCCCAACAGTCTTTGAGCTTCATCTGCAGCATGGGCTCTCCCTGGTTCATCTGAAGACTGTCTTTGGACTTGAACTGCAACTCTTTCCTGAGTCTCCAGCCCACCAGCCTCTCCCCAATCAAATTTTGAACTCACTAGAGTCCACAATGAGTGGATCTACAATAAGCCAATTCCTTAAAATAAATCATATAAATTTCTCCTATTGGTTCTGTTTCTCTGAAGAACCTTGACTAATACACATCTCTTGCTCTTGAGAGACAGGGTCCATGGATCTAAACAGGATCTAAAGAAGACTTAAGGCCCCCACCAGCAAAAAGGGATGTGTGTCTCCCTAACATGCCTTTAAGATAATTAAGGAACCATCAACTAGGTAACAGCCAACCTTGGTGACAATGTTCAAAGGGAAGTAGTGGCCAAGAGTCCACTTTTTTTTAGAAGGAAAAGAAAACTTCAAAGTCATCCCTTGTAACAAAAGCAGCTTTCAAAAACAGAGCTCCTTACAGAGCTATAGTAAACATTTAAAAAGAACTCCCCAGAATAGTGAGATATCTAAGAACAGCAAGTTTAAGCTTTATGACAGACCACCCATCAACGCAGCACTGTAAACTATCCTCTAGCCACAGTATAATTGACAGAAAAGAAATGAGTCCCATTACCAAATGAGAACAGTGTGGTAATAACAGAATCGCCTTTGTTTTGATGAATGATCTAATAAAAAGTTATAAAAATGATTAGACACAATAAAAAATAAAGCACCATATAGTTCTTTCTGTTTTGTACTATAGAGTGGATTCTTGCACCAGTGAAAGGTTGGACTGTATAACTTTTAATGTTAGGAAAGAGTAAAAAGAAATAAACTTGATGATAACAGTCTTTTCTTCATTGATGATAACAGTCATTTCTGCGAATGACTCATAAATCACAGCAACAATCACAAGAAGCCATAGAAACTTAAGTAGACACAAGAAAGATGAACCTCCTTTCCGTTGCCACCGCTGCCAATGGTAGTTTAACTCCCACCACCTTTTTGTGAACCGTAGAAATGTCTTCCGGACGTTTCTCTCCAAGATCACACAGTGGTGAGTCTATGAATGGACATGGTAATTTCAGCCTAGTTCTTTGCTTACAGGCACCAGGGGTAATTATAATGGCTCAGATAAGAGGACTGGACACAATTTTTTTAAATTCACTGGAGGTTCATGTGGGCTTTGACCAAATCACCAGCAACAGAGGCTCCAAACTCTGGGAGTAACCTGCGTGGAGCTGCGAGGTGGCGTGGAAAGGGCAGGTGCCATCTTGGGGCGAGGCACATAGAGCTTTTCCAAGGAGCCGGTGCCCATAATGAAGACGTGTCTTCTTGGCAACAATCTGCTAAAATTAGCACATTTTCCTTGCTGAGGCTTTGGAGTCATTTTTCATGGAGCACAAGGCGCTTTGGCAAGGTTTTCCAAGGGACCGGCCCAGTACTAACCACTTGCACCGCTCTTGTGATGAGTCAGTTCTAAAGCAGGAAGCGCCTCTTAGCCGGAGGGCTCATGCAGGTGAGACCCGTGTGCAGCCGCACACCAGCACCACGAGGGTTAGGGAAACGGGGCCAGAGAATGAAAAGTTTCCCCAGAAGGCTCATCCATTGCAACAGAAAGCTCACAAGGAATCTTAATCCCTTTGTCAGTCCAAGCTTCTGAGAACAGCCCTTTGGTCCCTGCTTAAGACATTTCTCTTTTGCTGACATGACTGTTTTGAGGGCTAATCAGGCCCCAGAACCATTCACAGGGAAGAGTACGAGTGAATATGGGGGCACCCATGTGTCCCCTTTTTGCAGCCTTACTGGAAAGGTCCAACCCTCTTCTACTGTTTCCTCATCTTTTCTCAAGGGATTGTACCCTTGCCTTGGCTGTCCCCGAAAAACACTAGTGTCCTTCCTTTTCCCCCAGAAAATAAGTTGATGAATGAAGCTTCCCCTTAAGAAAGAGAGAAGCTCTGGGTCCAAGCTGGCTGAGACAGAGGGAGGCAGACACACTGGGCAGGCTCGGCACAGTGAAGGAATCCTCCTGGTTCTATGCCCACCGCACTCCCCTCCCCCAGGGGTTTTGTCTTTGGCCTTGGTTTATATTCGTGTTCCTCCTCTAAGATTTAGCAGAAATTATTATTGCCGTCACTTCCTTGGGTTCGGACAACATTCAGCTCCCTCCAGGGGATCTCTTACAGGAAAATGGTATATTTGAGCCACTGAAATCTTACACCTAAAATACATCAAAATCACAGGTTTTCCAAGATGTTCGTTAAATTATTTTGTTGATTGGAATCACATATAAGTGAGATGATGCGGTGCTTGTCTTTTCTCTGACTGGCTTGTTTCACTTAGCATAATTTCCCAGTCCATCTGTGCTGTCACAAAAGGTAAGATTTTCTTCATTTTTATGGCCGAGTAGCATTCCATTGTGTAAATGTGCCACAGCTTTTTTATCCCCTCATCTACTAATGGGAACTTATTTCCACTTCTGTAACTGTTGTTAGCACAAGGAAAATGAAAACTCTAAGGAGGGACTTAGGTAATAACTGGGAAGTAAATGACTCTGTGCTTACCTTTTCTTTCTTCCATTTCTCTTCATTCCGCTCCCAGACATGATGATGGTTTCTCACAAAATCTCTACTTCATAGCAAAGCAAGAAGGGCTGGCACTGCACAAACTTACTGTAATGACTTTAAAAGCCATATGGAGATTCCTACATCTGCCTGTTGCATACTGACATACAAGTGAAACCAGAAATGGGAGGGGGGAGCTTTTTAAATACATTTATATAAGTATATATTTTCAAAGCTACCTAGCGTCCCCTTACCTCTGATGGCTTCGTGGTGCATTTTCCTCTTCCAGAACATTCCAGGTCATTTGCACGGCCATCCCCTGGAACACAGGTGCTGGTCTTTACCATCAGAGTCAAGCGCAAAGCCACGATGGATTTAGTCACAGAATCGTTCACAAAGCCTGAAAGAAAACGGGACAAGAGCAAATGTGATTCACCAACATTCTTGTTACCAGACTACGGGTTTAGTTGAGGCAGCGTTCCAGTCTGGCAAACAAAACGAAACGTTTTCAGTTAGGCCAAGGAATAAAGCACACACAGCAGCCATTCCGACCGCAGGCCTGCCAGACGGGCCACGGCTCCCAGGCACTGTGAGGGACACCCAAGGTCAACGAAAAGGAGCAGCCATCACTTCAGTCATCGCCTTACATCCCTTTGTTCTGTCCCTGCCCCTGTCCTCTGGGGGCCGCTTTGACTCTCAAGTCCATCCCTGCTCTAAATTGATAAAGTTCAACTTCTCTGATTTAAACTCATCTTCTCCCAGGAACCCACCTGCCTGCATCTCCCAACTCTTCTTCCTCCTGGTTGCCTGGGGTAGTCACATCACTAAATACCCGCCCAAAGCTCACTCCCGTTACCAGCCTGCCCGAGCAGCAACCCGTGCCTTCACAGAAGGGCAGGCACCATGGGTCCATCGTCCATTTTGAGCTTCTCACTGAATATCTTATTTGATCACCAATCTGGCTACACAATATCAATTTATGTGGTTTTAATGGTCTAATATTACAGGACCAATCATAGTTGAATTTGCAGTATCATTGACGTGTCATATTTATCATTCGACGATCTTTTTCTAGTATGGCCATTTATAGATACTAAGGAGCAATAAATATGAAGTGAATATAGCCTCCAACTGGAATAAGGAAATAAATGATGTAAGTACTTTGTATCGATGATATAATTATTTCACTAAGAGAGTATCTCTTTTTCTAAAAAGAATAGTCATTTATTTATGCATAATTTTTAATTTCAAAATAAACAGGTTACAGTGAACACCTCCATCATCCAGGAGAAGGCTCCTGTGTTACCCATAAAAAGCGCTCAAGTCAAGGTGGTGAAAGGATCCCAGACAGTCGTGTCTCTCTGAGCCCCAATGTTCTCATGTCTAGGTAAGGATAATAGCCCCAAATTAGGGCGACCATAGGATTTACTATCAAAGTGGGGACTCTTTTCAGATCAGAACAGGGCGCTTTTACGATTACAGCTGGACACGGGCATGCAGCGGGACGGTCTCAGGCAATGAGGCAGCACGGTCACCGACTGCTCACATCCTGAGGGACTCGAGAGACCAGGAATCTGCAAAGTGCAAAGTCTTACATTAATGCAAGAGGTCATTTTCACAGGCAGGAGATGGGCTCAAAACAGAGCAAAAGATTTCCTTCAACTCAGAAGCATCAAGGTTATGATGGGAAACGCATGCAAGTCAGAGTGGGGTGAAGACATGCCCCAGCTTCCAGTTTGGAACGAAGAGACCAGAGCCTCGCGGGGTCTCCATAAAGACAGGCGCTGCAGGTCGGACTTGGAGTGTGACTGCATATCAACAGAGACTAGCTGCTTTCTTCCGAAGATGTCCTATTGAAAACTTTAATGTAAACTGGCTTTAGGACAGAAGGAGTAGGGTAGTTTGGGTGAAAGTGCCCCCTCTGAAGAGCTCTCTACTTGCCCCAATAGGTCCCCACACTGTGTAGACACCACACACCCCCCTCCCAGCCGCCTTCAAACATCCCGCTCACCCCAAGTCTACAAATGTTTCCACAGTGCCCCATTTGTCTGGGATATTCTGCTTTCTTCCATCTCCTAGCTCAGATCCACCTTAGTTGTGGGCGTTTCCTCAATATTCCAGCTCCTCAGAGTTCAACCAGCCCATCTGGGCTCAAGCATATAATGTCTCTCAGGAAAGAGTCCAGCCAGTGTTCATATAGCGAGAATGGTTTGCATGACATTCTTGTAACCTGGTAGCCAAGGGCAGTGGACTGGAATGTACATGCTTGAACAATGACGACTTCACTGTACTAGTCAGTGGCAGCGGTAGACATTGTTGAGTCAGCATGTGTACTGTGTGGCCATTGCCTTCAAAATGAGCAAGTAGAGCAATGAATCTGCATCAAAGTTTGTGTTTAGCTTGAACATTCCTCCATAAAAACTATTTGGATGATTCAGAACATCCAACTGGAATAAAGAAATAAATGATGTAAGTACTCTGTATAGATGATATAATTATTTAGAACGTCACAGCTCTGGGCAGCTCTGGGCAACTGGTGATTGGCAGCTTCATCATGACAATGCACCTGCTCACGCACCATGTCTCATGCAGAGTTTTCTGGTGAAACATCAAATTACCCAGGTGACTCAGCCCCCTACAGCCAAGATCTGGTGCCCTGAGGCTTCTGGCTTTTCTGAAAACTAAAGTCACACCTTCGAAAGGGAAGAGATTTCAGACCATCAATGAGATTTAGGAAAATACAATGTGGCAGCTGATGACGATGGGGAGAACTGTGTGAGGTCCCAAGATGCCTACTTTGAAGGGGGCTGAGGCCTCATTGTCCTGTGTACAGTGTTTCTTGTATCTTGTACCGTCTTTAATAAATGTCTCTATTTTTCATAGCATTTGGTTGTTTGCCTTCTGGCAGACCTCGTATGCTAGCACTCTCTGGTTGGCTTATGTATCAGATGGTTTCTTGTCACACCACCTTTACTGAAGCTTCCTGGGTGGCAAGTGATAAGTCTTAGGGAACTGGCAAGCAGCAAAAACAGTTCCTAAAGAGTAGTTTCATAAGGTCTTGCCATCCAACATGGAAGAACAGCAATTATCTGAATGCATAAATTCCAGTTTACTAAAGAAATAATTGCTTATTCGTTTGTGATTAACCTTGATAGGCAAGTCGAGCCTAGTACAATATTGAGATGCTGCCAGAAGTTCTTACTTGAAAGGCATTTTTCACATGAAATAAAAGAGGTATATTAGATATCATTAATTATAAAAGTGTTTTTCACACCCTTTGCTATGTTCTCAACTTTCATGTTATTATTAAAATCTATATCATCTATCTACTTACTGAGCATTTAGAGCACATAATGCTTTGTAATTCTATAGAAGAGACCTCCCTCCAAAGGTTATTTTTAAAATTCTATTCAGTTATTAAATGGACTTAGCTGGTAGAAATTCAAAAGGATGAGCAGGTGAAAATACACATAGTATAGTTTTCTAGATAATTTGCTTCTGTTTCCTCAAGGACCACTTACTGAGCTTCCATCTACAAACCAGGAACCATATTAAATACTAAGGTTACAAAGATGCTTGGTTTTTGCCATGCCGACAGTCAAGAGTAGCTAGTGGCCCTTAGATTGTTTTGAAACCAGAAGCTTCATAATTTCGCGGGGCTTTTTCCAAGGAAATGTTTCCAGGTTCCGACACAAATGACTGAGAATCAATAGTCTGGGAGGGGCGCCTAGTAGGCAGGTTTTGGAAAAAGACTTCCTATGTGATTCTGACACGTGCTTCCGATTAAGAACCACTAGTCTGGTAGAAAAAATAATCTAAGTCACGTACGTAATATTGTTATTAAGGTAACGATCACCTTGAATTAGGAGCACGTAGGTGAACCTCAGAAAGCACGTTTTATGCACCTACTTTTCAAAGCTCTGGTGACTTTGTGATTATTTAGACAGTAGTTATATTCCCTCCTCATCGCAGGTCTCAGAAGTTCTTGGACACAACTCTGATAAAGGTTTCTATATTAGATTTATTTGCTTAATAAGGCTGTGAGTATTTTGGCCCTAAAATCCCTTTGTAAACAATTAAAGAAATCAGTCTTTGCAACAGTGTGTCACACATTCCTACATAATTCCTAATTATGTCACCTAACCTCCCAGAGTGAGTCAACAGGATAAGCATGTTATTTTTGGCAGTATACTGTTCACACGAGGAGAATGGCGCCTGGTGGTTCCTTCCGGGTCGGAGCATAATTTCAGTAAGTTGTTTGCACCTCCCTTCGAGACTCCCTTTGGAGTTCCTCATAATGAAAAGTAATGTTGTCCGATTTAACTTTCATCGCCCTGCAGCTGGGATAGAGCCAATTGCCCTCAGGAAATCCCACATGCCAAGATCAGGAAATGTGTCCTTCACAAAGAGACAGCAGGAAGAATCTGAAATAAAACAGAATTCATCTTTCAAAGAAAGAAGTTCTTTGGGGCTTGGTAAGTGGTCATTTGAGAATTGCTGAAAAACCAGTGTGATTTTTTGACACAATACTCCAACTGAAGGACTCTCCTAACATACTTAGAAGAAATGCAGAGCGAATGGTCACTATTTTTCCTTCCTTAATGGTATGATATCAATATACACAACGTAATTCCTGATCCAGGACTAGATAGAAAAGCTTCCCCTTGTATTCAGAATTCTAAGATCTAGAGGCCAACTGTCCCACTGGAGACAAAGTCTAGCAAAGTAGGACTGAGGATGGCACTCTGGTTCTGTCCACAGAGATGTTCTGCAGTGGGTTTTGTCAACACCTGCATTTTCTGTAGTCTTTTCAAAAACCAAAGAACTGATACCACAAAGAAGGCTGTGAAGTTGCTCCAACTAAAGCCTGCTTTAAATTAAAAGCAATATAGAACATTTATAAAAGAAAGGAGAGAAAAAGGCAGGAGAAAGAGGGAGAGCAGAAGACTAGGCAGGGAAACAGAAAAAGAAAACCAAATCATGGGCTACAAACTGCAGGAGATGGAAGGAAAGGAAACACTAACACAGAAAAACGAGTAAAGTGGAAATGAAGATGATAAAATAAAGGCTTCCCATCAAACATTTTGCGGATTCTTGCACCTTTTATTGTCAAAAGGACATTTTATCATCTTCTCATTTTCTGGGCCTTATAGTCCTCATTGCAACCACAACAAATGTAAAATTAAGAGTTCTTTGAAAATTGTCATGAATAAACATCTGCTTAAATCGTAATTGTGTACAGTGCAAGTCTATGATTCTGATTATCAGGCTGATATGCTGAGTCACCCTAAACGGACAGACCATGCATTCCATGAGAGTAAACTAGCTCAGTGGCAGTGGGCTGGGATGGGGAACAGAACAGGGGTGGAGGGAGAGTTGGGCTCAATCATTCAGCATACAGCAGGTGTTTACTGAGCTCCAAACAGGAGGCAGCTTTTAGGTTGAACCCTGAAGGCTGAGAGAGTGCCAAGGAAAAAGCTGAGGATGTCAGGGTGTCAGACACATGAGGAGGTCAGTATGTCACACGGATGAAGAGGTCAGGGTGTCAGACACATGAGGAGGTCAGTGTGTCGGACAGATATGGAGGTCAGTGTGTCAGACAGATGTGGAGGTCAGTATGTCAGACGGATGAAGAGGTCAGTGTGTCAGATGAATGAGGTCAGTGTGTTAACGCCCACACCTTGATGAGGATAGAGAGGCAGGAGGGGACCTGATCACAATGAGGACTCGTGAACCTTAGTTTTGTGCCAAGTGCAATGGAAATCCACTGAAGAGCTTTAAACAGGGGAATAACACATGATTATGCTTTTTCAAAGATCACATTTTGGAGGAAGAACCAAGAAGGCTTTTGAATAGCTTGGATGTGGGATAGGAGAGAAAGGAAGAAATCAGACACAGGTAGTGTCAGCAACTTTGTGGGTGGTAACGGTAGGCACGTGAATCAAGATTTCCACTGTGAACATATCAAATACAAGACCCTGAGGGGACCCCGCCTGAAATGGAGCCGTCAGGCTGGTGGTTGGACACAGGATATGGACAGTTATAAACATCAGGCCTGAAGACTTGAATTTGGGCCTCATTTAACGTGGACGTATTAAATCAACAGGACAGGAGAGTGAACTTAGGGCGAGAAGAAAGAGAAGAAAAAAAGGGCCCAGAAACCAGCTTCACAGGCCGATATAAACTCAGTTTTGTACAGTTATCAGGCCATAAGAGAATCATGCTAGCAAAAATAACTAAAACAGAAACACCTATACGATTTTTCCATCGTGGGGCTGATAAGGAAAGATAAGACTTCTGCCACGCGAAGATCATAAAGAACTACGAGTGGGAGACTGAGGTTCAGGCACAGAAAAAGCCTCAAAGACTCTTTTCAACAATTCAACTCTGAAATCAGAAGGAAGGGAAAAGAAGGGGGAGGGAGGGAGGCAGGAGGGAAGATGTGGCCTGAGAGCCCTTCTACTTGCGACCCAACTGGGTGATTTCCCTAATAGGTTTTAAAACTGCAATGAGGGCAAACTTTCTCCGAAGGTTATCCAGCAATCTGTTAACACTCTCAAGTAATAGTTAGGATGACAAATAAAACTTGGGTTTCCCTCCTCTCAGTCCTTCTCCCCTTTGTCCCCACTCCCCTAACTCATGCACAAACACTCTTCCTGGCCCACACGCCGCACTGTGCTCATTAACACAGTAATAAAATGCTCCGCCATCATTACAGTGCTTTCAAAACGGCGACTTGGCCAACCTCGCCTCCCTTGGGGTCAATGAGAAGCTGAGAGCCTGAGAGGGGTCATCATTACCCCTGGGATGCAGTGGCGTGGTCAAGCATCAGAGCAGAGATGGCTGGCTCCAGGCCACTAGCTGTTGATTCTACCACTTGTCTTCTTTAATATTAACACTAAAGAGTCTTAAGTGGACTTTGCCATTACTACCTCATTGGGATTAATAGCAATGAGATTTGCATTTCTCACTTCAGTGGTTTGGCTAAAGGCCACTTTCTCTCCTGTTAAAGGGAACGCGTGCAGGCAAAATAACAATGCTGGCTGTAGATACTTGAGCAGGAGGGGCTGGAAAGAGATGACCACGTTTTCCTATTAAGACCGAAGAGTCATTTGGCACGAGCCTATAACCTGGAAAACCTGTCCACAGTCTGGGAAGTCCCATGGCTGACTCGAGAGAGGCACGAAAGGTTTGAAATATCACAGATTCCAGCTCTAGCGGGAGATGCGGGGTTTCTGCGAGAATGTGGGCACGGGGAAGGCACACCTGCATCTCACTCCACAGACGCCAGGATGACATGGCGTTACTGTGCCCACTCGTTAGAAGGGGGGATGGAGGCCAGTGCAAAGCTTAATAAGCCAGTCAGACCCCTCTGGATTTGTGACTCAGTACTTGTGGTTTGGGAAGCAAAACCTGAGAAATTAATCATCTTTTGACAACGTCAAGTCAGAGGCGAGGCAAAAAAAAAAAGCTTGATGCAGGGAGCAAGCCTGAATCCAGACCAAGTCCAGGGCAGGGTGACAGGCAAAGAGACCCACTAGCGCGCCCCCGCTTTGTAAAGAACGCAGCGGCCCTGCGTTGCGGGTATGCAGGATGCTGGCGGGCCGGAAGTGAGGAGAAAGGTTAAATCAGCACCACAGAAAAACCTGTCACCGCCCCCAAGTACTAACTCAGCGATGCCTCATTCCCCGGAGAACCTCCCTGGCCACACCGACCGTCCTGGGGCCTCGTTCGAGGTCTTTGAACCTGTTCTAAACAATCTTTTCTTTGAAGTCTCACACAAAGGCTGGATTTTGTAGTCGCTGCTGGCCTGCTCTCTTTTTGTTGATGCATAAGGCAGTAAACTGCTTTTTGGAAGATTTACCCAGACAGGATGTCTCCTTTCCTGGGGGCATTGGAGTAGAAGTGCGTTCTGAACTGAAAGACACAATGGCACAAACAGCGAGACCCCGTTAGCCCAGACACCGTTAGCATTGCCATTCACCTAAACCATCAGGTATGTTCCAGCTAGCCACGTGGCTGTGCAAACCACATGTTCAGTACGGCCGACCCTTGAACAACATGGATTTGAACTACATGGGTCCACTTATATGCAGATTTTGTTTCAATAAATAGAGAGCTGGCCCTCTGTATCCCTGGGTTTCACACCCACATTTAGGAATCTCTGGATTCAAAGGACCAACCGTATGACTTGCTCGATGCCATTTTATATAAGCGACTTGAGCACCTGCAGATTTTGGTGTGCTCGGTGGTTCCTGGGGCTAATCCGCCATGGACACTGAGGGACAACTGAAGTTTTGGGGGAGCCAAAAGTTATACACAGATTCTCAACTATGCGAGGGGTCAGCACCCTTAACCCTCGCGTTGTCCGAGGGTCAACCGTAATATCTGATGAAAAGGAAATTGTAAAGATAGAGGTGAGCTTTTATAGAAAAATACGACCTCCTTGCTATCCCCTGAAGATAAGCTGATTTTTTTTTTTGCCTCAACAAATCTTGCTGTCAGATATGGCGGCCCTTAAAAGCCACTTCTCACCATCAGCCCCTCAGCAGCGCCCTCTGTCTATTCCCTCTCCAGAGAAAATGGCAAATCCAGTATCAAAACAGAGGTTTCAAAAACGAACCAGAACGTTTAGAGTGTGAGTTCGTAGGCTGACATTCTACACATTTCCAGAAGAAGTATCCATTCCCACAGTGAAGGGCTGCTAGCCCGGAGTGCAACATTTTTGTCTAATTTTTGTTTTATTGTTTTAATTTTATTTTTCAATTACAGTTTATGTTCCATATTATTTTGTATTAGGGAATGCAATCAATAAGATTGTGATAACTATGTATGGTGCCAGGTGGGCACTAGAAATATCGGAAGGAACATTTTGTAAAGTATAACATTGTCTAATCACGATGCTGTACACCTGAAACTAATATTTTTGTTTAATTTTTTCAAGGGGGTCCTCCCCACCACACTCCTTGCTGCATTAATATTAGGCCAAATTAGTCATCCCAAGTTGGTATCTATTCTTCCCACACTCCTTTAATAATAGAATTGGGAGTTTTTTCTGGGAACTGGGCCACCAGCTAAAGAGCATGCCTCTCCTCGGGGGCTCAGTGACAGGATATGCAGCACTTTGTACATTAAGGGACTGGCCATGAGCCCTTTGCCCCTCACATGCCACAGTGACGGTGACAAGCTGAGGCAGCCAGTTTGAATCGGGAGAGGAAACCTGTGTGTGAAAGCTGCAGAGCTGCCCTCTGGGTCCCGGCCCAGCTCCCTCCAGGCTGTAACCTGAGACAGAAATTAACTTGGAGCTAGTTTAAGCCACTGCATTTGAGGTGTCTCTTTGACAGCAGCTGGAGCTGTGCCCTCGCCCACACGAGCCTGCGAAAGATCACATGCCGGTCCTTCCCCTGGGCCACGTCTCACTCCTCTGCCACTTGACTCTGAAGGGATCACCATTTAGCTACTACTTAGTGTCACAAACTCACGAAATGCTTACTCCATCCCCTGCCCCTCTCCTTCCTCTTAGCCTTCACGAAGTGCGGCTGGCTGTCAGAGGGGTTCGCCTTATATCAGACAGTGGAGGGGGGGGCAGGGATGGAGCACCAGTTCAGGAAAAGAATCTAATATCTAATGCCATTCCTCTTACTATATAGGGACATACTAAATATACACATTAATGGTATATGCTATCATTTGAGTTAAGGTTTTATGTATTCTGTATACGGTGTGTGTTTCAAATTACAGAAGTAGGTAATTGTCCACAATATCTATTTATTAATTCCAAATGAATGCCTCCTGATTCGTGGCTTTACAGCAACTATTACAATGAGTAATCAGCCCTGTGCTGCCCTGAGGGTAACAGGAGGTCATTCCGGTCTCCGCCACCAGACAGGCAGAGTTCTTACCAGCTCTGTGACTCTGGGAGAGTCATTTCCACCTTTACTTAATGCCTTGGATCCCTTCTCTCTAAAATAGAGGTAATAATGTTACGTATTTCCCACGGTGGTTATGGTTAAAGGTCTTAGCATGGGCAAAGTGTTCATACAGTGACGCGTGTCAGTCAGGACTCTGGGAGCCGTCACCGCCGTCATCATCCCTGCCAGTGCGTCTCAGCCAGCCAGTTCAGGCTGCCGTAACAGAACACCAAATGCTGGACAGCTTAAACACCAGACATTTATTCCTCCCACTTCTGGAAGCTGCAAGTCTCAGATCCACAGAGCCAGGAGGGTCGCGTCTTGGTGAGGACCCACTTCCTCGTGGACAGGCAGCCACGTTTTGGCTGCGCTCTCACAAGGCGGGGAGGAAGCTCTGCTCCCTTCGCCCCCTTCTAAGGACCGAAATCTCCTGGTGCGGGCTTCACCCTCATGACCTAATCTAATTCTAATAGCCTACCAAAGGCTCCGCCTCCAAATTCTGTTACCTTGGGGGTTACGATTTCCACATAGAAATTTGGGGGGAACACAGGTATTCCTTTAATAGCAACCGTCACCGCCCTCACCACCGCCACCATCATCACCGCTGTGCCATCATCTGCACAACCATCACCCCCGTCACTGCCGTCACCACGATCGCCACCTCCGCCACCAGACCCGCTGTCGCCGTCACTGTCATCATCGTCTCCATCTTCGGTGTCCTGACCCTTCGTCATCACCCCTATTATCACCTCCGCCCTCCCTACTACCACTATTGCTACCGTGGTCAGTGTCACAACCCGCATCATCATCCGCTGTCACCGCCATCGCCACCGCCTCTGCCATCAGTATCACCCTGACCTCCACCCTCCTCTCCACGGCCACCACCACCACCACCACCATCTACGGCAACACCGAAAACCAGCACCTGTTTACCGTGGGACATCGCTGGGTCGCAGCCGTGCATAGGGCTGGGGAGGAAGCCCCCGGGAAAAGAGCAGTGCTGGGGTGCGAGCAGGGCGGCCGCTGGCAGAGCCCCCTAATTCAGGTCCTCTCTTGTCAAACCACTGACATGGAGTTCTTTTAAAGTTTTGCTACTTTTAAAAATTATTGCTAGAATTTTAATATAATGTCCAAATAAAATTACACCGCCATTCATAATAAAATAACTTTTATTATTTGCCATTTTGCATAATTCACGCCTAGGTTCTACTTTAAAAAGCAAGGCTCTAGGCTTTACTTAAAGCTATAAAATGTACACATGTGTGAATAAACGAGGTATGCCTACCATTCTTAGAATTAAAAGATAATTTTTTAAATATATAACCAACAATTAATACAAGAGACATTGGTCAATATAATGGGCATAGTGGTATAAAAATATTCAAATCATAAAATCCTTTTTTGAAACAAAATTTAAAACTAGGCCTGTCAAATCTCTTTATGCGCCTATTTCTGACATTAAGTAATCTCCATTTAGAAAAACACACGTGCAAAAATACCTGTCTTATCACATATGAAAACCACATCTTAATTGGATATATTTTTTTATGCTAGATCCCACTGGTAGAATGTGAAAATTAATTTGCACTTTCCTTTGAAATTTCGTTGGCTCACACAGAATATACAATGGAAATTCTTCCTTTATTTCATCCTTCCTCAACATCTAGTCGACCACCTTTTCATAATCAGCTGGAATTGTAACACTTAATCTTCCAGTAGTACAGTTTCAATTCATCAAATACTAGTCAATCAATCGCTAAACTCCTGTAGGACTTAAACACAATTGCCCACCACATCCAGTCATTAATACCCAATGAATGCATCCTGATTAATGACATTACTATGAATGCCAAAATAATTCATCATTTCTGTGTGCTGACGTGAGGGTGATGGGTGGTCATGAATGAACCGCTAACTGGGCTACGGATGAATGACCGTATCGGTGTTAGGGAAGTCAGGGCATCGAGCCCTCAGATGAGCTCGCGTGGAAAGCTGTTGATTCACACGTTTACCTTCCTGGCCGTTGCAAGCACTGTGGGTATGATCTTTCCATTGCCTTTGCTCTGTGACATCTCTGTGCTCTGCCTTCATTCAAAACCTCGGATTTAAGTGGCCACTGATGAGACTCTCTGGTAACTTCGAGGTCATACATATGAAAAATGTTACCTGAATTTACAAGGGTTTGGTGAGATTGCTGATTTGAGACACATGGGCTTCTTCAATCATGCATAACACCTTTCCTTGTCAGAGCAGGTATTTACTGCACTAAAAATAGAACTAGCTTGTGTACATGAAGGCCCAGCGGTGCACCAGGGCTTGAGAGAGAAAAACTAGGAGGCGCAGGGAGGCTGACTGAGATTCCACCTGATTGGCTGGGCTATTTCTAGCGCGTATGCCGGGAGCAATCTCACGCTAGCAGTCACATCCTTGGCCTCGGCTCTCAAGGTGCTCAGAGGCGGTCTTACCTACATGCTCCACTTTCTGAAGCTTCGGAGAAGTCCTCACCACTCAGCCCCTCTCCTATTGGGCTCACAAACACCTGGAATTGGCGGTGAGTCAGGACTACCTGCAGAGTTTATTTCATAAACTGTTATTTAGGCTCCGCCTTGACCCAGTGGATCCGAATCTCCAGGGGTGTGACCAAAGGCACCAGCGGGTTCGCCAAAGCCCCCAGGTGTGTGACAGCCAGGCAGAGAAGCTGCTGTGAGGGCGACTCCTTTTTTGCCAAATTAAAATGCTTATATTTCGGTAGGGACCTTCACAGGAGGAATGTGTTTATCAGCTCCTTCCCTTCACGGGTTCCCCAGTGCCACTACAACCTTAATGTGGCCTCCACGGCCCACCTACTTCTCCACCACATCTCCACCTCTCTCTCGCCCTTGCTTTCTAAGCTCCAGCCCCATGGCCTTGTGGCATTTCTTCCAGTATTGTGAAATTTTGCCCTTTGTCTAGCCACAGGGCCTTTGCACATGCAGTTCCAGCCTTCTGCCTGTAAGGGTTTCCCCATTGCCTAGTTAATATCTCAGCCTAATTACCCTTCTTCAAGGTAGTGATCTCTATGGTCCCAAGGTTATGCCAGATTTTTATTATCAACTACATCATAGCACAAAGTGCTTATCACAGTTGAAATTTTCTATTTATTTTCGGCATTATTTCTTTATTACCTGTCGCCCCACTAAAACATAAGATTCACGAGGGCAAGGATATTGTTTCGTTTTGTTCATTGCTCTGTCGTCAGGACCAAACAGGTGACAGTAGGTGCTCAATAAATATTCTTGCGACGGAAGACAAGTGGCCTGAGTGTGGTGCCAGCAAATATAAGGAAACAGAGGGGAGGAGGTAGCAAGGAGAAACAGAGAGCCCAGAAAAGGAAGCTGGTGGTAACAAGAACAAACTCCCCTGACCTGGCTAACAGCCTCGGTGGACACAGCAATTGAAACAGCTCTGCGCTCGGAGCGAAGTACCCTGAACGTCAGCCAGGAGCCGGGTTGAGTACAGAGATCCAGGCCGGTTTAGGAGACAAGCCTCACTGGACACCAGGCCCTGCCCCAGACCAAGCCAGCACCACCAATCCCGCTTCAGGGGCTTATCAAGAAAGATCAAATTACAGATCATCCCTGTTCCCAATCAGCTCTCTCCCGAAATTAAATTCTGTACTTCAGTGTGACCATCGGCTCAGTGGGCTGAAAGGATTTCTTTATCTGGCCAGAACAGATGTTATTTATGCTTCGGTCTTGAGGAAAGTCCTGGGACCGCTATCTGATAATTGAGCCTTTCTGTAGTAATCAATGTAGCAAATTAAAAATCCTATTGGACTCCCTCACAACCTTTACAGTCCAAAATCCCAAGCTGACATTGTTTGAACGGACTGCCCTCACTATAGAAAATCTTACAGGAATCACAGTGTGTCAGGCAGAGGCCCGACAAGAAGCCAAAACTAAAAAACCTTTGTTCACATCCAAAACAAAGAAACAATTATCAACCATTTCAAGTGACTCTCGGTCTTTCTAGCTTTCATTTCTAGTGTTCGCTGTAAGTAGCTGCCTTGGTAAAAGGGGTGCCTGCCCCACAGAGAGGGGCCTGACTCCCCAGCATGACATACAAGCTCTAAAACCAGGCTTGTCTGTGGAAGCCAATCCCACTTTAAATATTTTACCGGAAATGCTTCTTGATATACAACTGTCACAGGAATATAAAACTAATTTGTGAATCTGCTGATTGTTTTGTATTCATGAATGGTGGCTACGTGTTATACCCTCCACATCAATACGGGCATTATTTCCGGTTCTAGGAACTCTGTTTCTCTCGGAACTAGTCGCCTCGCCTTGTGCATCCCTGGTGCTCACTCTCACGCGCTCCAGGCTGCAGCCGTTAGCGTTATCTACCTGCCGAGACCTTTAAACTTGCACGCGTCTGCGGACGTGTCTGTGTACCTCCGCATGTGCAAATCTATGCGTGGATGTCCTTCCATGTGTGTGCATGTACAACTAAGTGTGTGTGTGTGAGACGTATGGATAGAGGTAGGCACGTGCATCCACATCTCTCAACAACACGCTCTATAAAATAAGATCAGATGCACGAGATCCAAAGGAGTGACACCCAGGTGTTCCGGGGCTGTAATTTTCTCTGCAGGAGAGCTGTCTGGTGAAATTTTCTGTGGCATTTGTGAAGCTAGATCCGCACCTGGACTGAAGTTGCACGAGACTCACCCACCACATTTGCCCACTGGCAGTATTTTTGTTGTTGTTTTACACCAGCAAGTTCGAGCCGGGTTTCTACCTTTACAAAATAGTCCCCCTCCAGTTATTTACCAGTAGTTCAATATTAATTGAATGAATACACTCAATAAATACAGGGTCTGGCAGAAGTAAGGCCTGCTTGAGTGTGGTTGGTAGGGTAATAATATGGATGCAATAATTTAGTTTTAATTTGAAGCTTTCACCTAAAATGTCATGTGGTGTGCTTGAGTGTGATATTGTTTTGTTACAGAATTACAGGCTTATGATTTTGTAATAAAATATTTTGTAATAAAAAAAGAGTATTATTTGTGCCAGACCCTGTATTTGCTGTGTGCCTGCTATGAACAAGCCATTGCACTAAGTGCTTCTGATATACATAGTTTCCCGTCTTCATTGTGCTTATACTCTAGCAGGAGAGACAGTTAAAAATACATAAATTACATTCTCTGTTAGAAAGTGTTATGTTCTTTGGGGGAAAGGAGAGCAGAGTTAGGGGGTGCGGAGCCCTGGGGCCCCAATGAGCAGAGGCGGGGTTGCAGTTGTACTAGAAGGCAGTCAGGACAGGACTAACAGGTGAGCAGTAAGCAAAGACACAAAGCAGGCAAGGGAGCGAGCCCAGGTGAGGGGGCGGCCCGAGAGGGGACGATGCCCGGGGGGATCTAGAAACGGTCCGAGTGGGGGTGAGAGGGAGAGCTACGAGAGAAAAGGCCAGAGAGTGAAGGGACATGCCGGGCCTCATGGGACTGCTAGTCTTGGCGTCCACTCTGAGTGCAGTGGGACACGCTGCGGGGTTGTAAGCCGAGGCAGGACACAACACGGCCCCCCAAACACAGCCCGACTATGGGAAGTGGGGTTGTCAAAGCCGGGAGGTCAGCCAGCAGGCGAGAGGCCGGCTGCGCCCGGGCAGGGCAGTGCCAGTGGAGGGATGTGTTCAGGACATGCTGACATTGGAGGGGCTTCCTGCACATGGGAAGAGAAAGAAACAAGTTCAAGGGTGATGCCAAGGCTGGGGGCCCAACTCACTGCAGGAGGAAGCTGCCTCACCAGAGATGGGAAGGCCTCACCCAGAGTTCTGGGCCATTCGGAACAACCTCACCTCTAAGATCTCAAACCGTGAAGTTCCCCTCTCTCGTTCGCTATACCCGCCACACACATCCCTTTCCTTCCTCTCCCTGCACTGCCTCTCTGCTGGCTCACCTTCTCCTCCCAAATACTAAACACAGCTCAACGACAGCATCTCCCCAACCCCCTTCTCTACCAGCTCTCCTGACATGGTCTTTCCTCCCAGTAGCTTCAGTTCTCCCCTTCACACAGAAGACCCCCAAACCTCAATCTCCAGCCGTGGTCTCCCTCCTAAATGAGGTTCTGCACTTTCATCTGCTGAATGTCACATGCACGTCTGAAATGAGTGCCACCACCTTTGTCAAAGAGAGCCTTTTCCCCCGACTCAGTACGTTCCTATAAATAATACTTCCCGGCTGGCATCTCTGATACCTGTCACTTTCGACTCCGCCTCCTATTTCCCTTTGATTCCCTGACGCACAACCATGTCTGGAGAAGCTACCTTCAGAGAGTCCGTGGGACCCACTGTCGGGCTCTCTGCTGTTACTCCCAGTTGATTTTGACCCTTCGTTTTCACTAACAAAAGCTGCTCCGCAGTTTTCACCGTACTATAAACTATTGTCACGACCTGCACTTCCCCCCCTGCTTAAAACCTTGGACCACCGCACTGCCTACTACTAGCTAAAGACAAACCCTTTAACACAGTAACAGCCCCCTTTGCAGTCTGGCTCCCACATCCTGCCGCTTTCTAATTTTCCATGGATTATTTACTGAAATCCACTGCTCCAGCCAAGCTGAGCTTTTGTTTGGAAACACACGCATTCTCCCTCCCACGGCACGGCTCACACCACGCCTCGTACCATGAGTGCCTTTCCGTCTCATACCTGCTCGTCAGCTCAAGGCCAAGCTCTGGACATACCTCAAGTCTAAAGCCTCAACCTTCGCTTTGGTGATTATTCTTCCCTTCTGAACTCAATAAATTGACTGTATAATTCACCTGGTACTTAATATGCACTCCTTTATCTTCTCATTTACTGCTTCCTGTGTAACACTTCTCCAAACCATGTCTAACAAGAGGAACAATTACTTATTATAGGACTATTTACAATTTTCCTCTTACATCAGCTTCTAAGGGGAGGGGCTCTTGCTTGCTGGGTCAGTTCCCAGGCAAGCTCTTTGTCGCGGAGAGCCCAGGTAACGGACAAGACAGAGAGAGAAAGGAAAAGCAAACAAACAAAAGGGGGTCACACTGATATACCACAGAAAGAGCTAAAAGGAACAGGAAGGAAAGGCCTCGAAGGACGGGCGTTGGGCTGAGATTTGGAGGAGGAGAGGCGACGGGGGAAGAGAAGATTCCACAGAGCAAGTGCCAAACACATGGAGACTATCAAGAGAGCAGCGAGGAGGAGATAAGATGATAAACGTGCTGCTCAATTGCCTGCTCCTGTTCGTGTCCCCTCCAGAAAATGAATAAAGATCTCAAGTGTTTTAATTCACTTTTTGGCCACTAGGCTGTGTTTATTTGAATGTGACTTCATGAACAAGACTGAGTCATGGGACGACCAGATTTATCCAGGTTACGTAATGAATAGGTCCCGTCCGCCTGAAGGTGAAAGTCTCTCAAGGCCAGGACTTGGGACCTTTAATTTCTTTGTGTCCCTAGCACTGAGCACAGTGTCCTACACATAGTCATTAATCAATAAATGTTTATTAATGATAAACAGGGACGTGGAGAGATGAGCAGATGATGGAGAACTAGTTTTTTTTAACACGGTAGCATTCCGGAGGTTGTCATCTGTTATTAGGATTGTAGCCAAACAGTATTTGTCAGTGTATTTATTTGAGGAGATTTTCCATTTGTCTACCAAGCAAATATAACTTTTGTAGGTCAAACTCACACTTGCAGCGTTAAAACGGGACATCCAGAGAGCACTGCTCGTTAAGGATGCGGGCAAATACCAAAAATATCGTGGCATTCAAGACCCAAATGTCAGCGGCAGCCGTAGAGAGGGGAAAGCAAGAAAGTCTTTCTGAAATGCAATCCTAATTAGTTATGGGCTTCACCAAAGCCGACAACTTCCTCATGCTGACATGCCCTACTTTAGTCCAGTTACTTGCTGTTCTAAGCTTAATATCCAAAATCTTTGTGAAAAACAATGACAACTACCTTGAGTGTGTCTCAAAATCACACAATTATCTCTGCAAAACAAGTGTCCACTCTGAAAAACTCCTTGCCCCATGCTCATGAGAGAAATCTGACCTCATAAAAAGTCTACGATAAACGGAACGTAAACATCCACCTTCCGGATGTCAAAGTGGGGGAGCAAAAGAATCTGAGAGAAGGAGGTGTAGTCTTCTGGGACACGAATGTTCTTTGCAGAACATTAAATGGGAGCGATTCCATTAGAGCTTGACCAGTGTGACAGGGACTGTGGGAGCAGCAGCCCCCTGTTCATACCCCAGCCCTCACCATTTTACGACGGTGCCGACGTGCAAAAGGCAACACAGTAATAAACCCTTACATTGGCCACTACTCTGATGTCCCAATGCCACATTGTGATGACATCACCTTAAATATGTTCTGTTAAAGAGACTTGAACTGTCCTTTTTTTGGAGACTGTTAATGACCTCTGTTCTTCTTGAGGAGTTCCCTAAAAGTGTCAGGTTTTTAAGGAAGTTGCTAAGAGGTACATGTAATTTCCAGTTGAATCCAGTTACAGCAGCATCTGGCCTCAAGCTGAAAGAAGAGGGCCATGCATGATTTCAAAGGTCAACTGGTGGTCATCAGTAAAAATGGGAAGAAAGTTAAGAACAATTTGATAATGCCCATTAAAACTGTCATTAAAATATACAAACCTTTTGATTTAGCAAATCCCACGTTTGGGAATTTAACCCAAATAAATCATCAAAAAAGATACAAAGGTGAGGCTATAATAACATTTGAAATTCTGTCTAAAGAGGCAAAAGAAAGGAAGGACCCTGTTGTCCGACGAGAGCATGCTGATTAAATATAGTACATTAACTCAATGAAACCTACATGGTTGCTGAGAAGAGCACTACAGGTTTGTATCTACTAATGCAAAAGAATGCCAGTGATACATTAAATGGAAAAGGCAAACACCGAACAGCACATGAACGTGCTCTTCTTTCAGAAAAAGACTGACCATTATTTACATTTATATTATCTACTTTCAAAGAACATTTACTATTATTAAAAAGAGAGTGAATTTTAAAATTACCTTCTAACAAGAAAAAAAAACATAGTTCCCGGGGTTTATATAGGTAACCCTGAGAATCGATCGACTCCTCTCTCTCCTCCTCCTCTTCCTCCTCCTCCTTCTCTATCTCCTCCCTTCTCTGCTCTCTCTCTCCCTTCCTCTCCCCCCACCCTTAGAAAGAAGAAAGAGATGAGATACTGTTGAGGAGCAGAAATTTGGCTGTAAAACAAAGCAATTAAAGAAATTACTTTCTAAGTTGAAATCTCTACTGACAGAAGCTAAGAAAAGCTCTTGACAGTAAACCCAACAAAGCCCTGAGAAGGTCTGTCTCAAAGTAAAAGAAGCAAGAAAAGTTTTAAAGAAGTATTTCAATCAAATTCTGTGGATAAAATGGGTTACAATTCACTAGTATCGATAAAATAATAAGGTATTTCTTTCCCGAGTTAACAAGAAATTCTTCTAAATATAAAAATAATTTTTCTTATTATTTAATTTTTCCATATCAATCTATAAGCAAAATGTGCTATCTTTTTTTTTTTTCAAGAAAGGGCTGAGGGAGAGAAAGAGAAAATGAGGCAGAATGGGGAGGAAGAGAGGAGAATTTATGATTATAAATTCATACCTTAACTTTGCTTCTCAGAACCAAGCAAAGGCCACCACCTAATGATTCAGGCACAAACTCTGTTCTCTTAAATTCTGAAACTGGTCCTCAAATCTACAGATGCACCGTACTGCCTTACACACATGGACTCAGAGTGGTTTCACTCTCTATGGTTGTCTTTCACTTCTAAAGGACTAATCAATGAATACTGTTGATAAGTTCCTAGAATTTGCACAAATGATGGGGTGTGAAAGAACGACATGAGGAGCTTGTAAACGCTTCTGCTGGGCATCAGTCAGGTCTGTGGCAGACCCGCCTTTCTGTGAAGCCTGATTCCAAGGACTATCTCGAAGGGTAGGAGAAAGGTTTCCTTCACCTTTGCTCCCCTGCCCCAGTTTCATCGCAGCCTGAGCAACCAGCACTCGGTCGGACCGAAGCTTAGACTGTCAACTGGAGGGACCATGTGTGTTCATAAAAGAATGTATTGCTCTTACCAATGCTTAAATTATCACCACAATCTATAGGAACCAATAAATAAATGATGCTGACTATGACAATATTTAGGAAGACAGGAGCAAGGCATTGAAGTTCAAGGCCAACTACTTTTAATATTTTAATATACATTACTAGTGATAAGATGATCAAAAAGAATAATCCTGATTGTTAATAATAGAGAAATGTGGTTTCAATTTAAGTAAAACTTAATTTAATAGAAGTCTTTCAACTAGGCAAATGTGAACTGTAAGAATGTCGTCTAAACTATGCTGTTCAGGGCAGCCTTATATTTCCTCTGCTTTTGTTCTCTTCCAACTATTACTTTCTATTTGAACAGTTCCAAGTTTTGGTGTCTTCTACTGCAGGAAATTCAAAATACCATATTCAACTGTGGTTTTAAGACAACCAGCAAAAGGTGAAATATTTGCATTTTCTTTGTTAAATCTTAAGCTTTTAGCAAAGAAGATGTTAATGTTTCTATAGCTGATAGAAATTCTAGACTTCCCTTGACTATTTTACCCCTGACCCTACAGTAAGCCATTGTAAAGGACAAAATGCAAAATACGGCATTCCCAAAAGAATGAGGAAAAGTTTCTTTTTCTTTCTTTCTTTCTTTCTTTCTTTCTTTCTTTCTTTCTTTCTTTCTTTCTTTCTTTCTTTCTTTTTCCTTCTTTCTTTCTTTCTTTCTCTCTCTCTCTCTCCTTCCTTCCTTCCTTCCTTCCTTCCTTCCTTCCTTCCTTTCTTCTTTTTTGCACTTGATCTCCTAAAACACTTTTAATGTAATGGAAAGCGAGAAAGTTTAAATGTCATAGAGGTGGGTTATGAAAACCCACAAAGAATTCTACAGATTGACATTTGCAGCTGGAAATTTTCTTCACCTGGTATTGACTGAACAGAATAACTGTTACATACGAACAAAATTTAATTACTCAGGAAAATGCCATGTGGCCATCACAGTACAAGGGACTATGACATGGTCCCTTCTCCAGAATTTTACAGTCTAACTAAAGATATAAAACCAGCATTCCAACAACATGGAGAACAGGGAACATTCCGATGATAAGGTGGGTGATGCTGGCTCTAAGTACGACCATCAGAGGGAAAAGTGTGACTTTGACAGCTGGTAAAGCAAAGGTTTTATGAAAGAGTTGGAGGAAGGGGAAGGGGTCAGAGCTGGGAAAATGGTGCCAGCTGTACAGAGGGGACGAGCAGGAGACTTGCAGGGCTGGGGTCCCATGAGCACCTAGAAAGGTTGACAGGCCATCCAAATGGGCAGATTCAGAGGCAGGGACAATGCAGCCTGGCTCTGGGCTGGCATCAGTGCGTAAAAGCTGGGCACGGTCCTAGACAGAAGTGTTGGGGTGTCATGAAGACTGGGTCCAGGCCACAGATATCGGGGCCTACCATGGGCACAGCAGCCAGACAGGGTGACAGTTGTGAAGGGGGTACGTTATGCCTGTAAGAAGTTAGATTTACTCTCGGAAGCCAGAGAAGTCTCTGTACCTGTGAGCTTACAGACAAAAACTCCAGCCCATTGTATAGCTAAGGGGTCAGAGACCTCAGAAGCCCAGACTGAAGATGGTTGGTAAGGCATAGATTTGATGTACCTCCACCAATATGAGCTCATTAAATATTGCAGCTTGTTTCAGAATGACCTGAAGACCGAAGGCTTCATGCAACTAGGCAGGGTCTAACACTATGAGAACAGAGGGAGGCGATTTTAGAAAACAGCCCAGCAGCAACCAGCATATGGGAAGGTGAGTTGGGAGACTTCAAAAAAATGAACCCTGCTTTACCGAGTCAGAGCTGAGATGCAAATACCCATCCTTATACTAATACACCTTAAAAAACAGTACCAAAATCATCTGAGATATTATCATGGCACAGGAAAGAATATTCTGAAATATTAAGTACCCTGACCGATATCTTCCTTTTTTATATACTAATTTATTCCCATAAGATCTGAAGGGCTTACAGGAAATATACAGCAATAAACAGTGACACACAAATTAAAATGGACACCGGAGCCAGGAAAAGCACAGCTGAAGGGGTACGCAGAGGAGAGGGGCACAGGCCGTCAAATCTTTACAGCTGTAAGAGCCAGATTATCCGTTTGATTCCATGTCTCCCAGGGGCCTTCTCCAAGGAGCCAGGGTAAAACCCATGCTGAGCACCTATCGCTCCACACGGGGACCCTCTCTTCTGACACGTCCTGGTCTGCACCCAGCCCTGGTGTCTTCCCACCCCTTCCCTGCCGCCCTGAGCCTCCCACAGGGAGCTAGATCCTGGCTGCGCCACGTGGTCCCCCGGCCAGGCAGCACTCGTGAGGTAGGGCAGTGACTGGCCGACTTATCTTCTGGCTCCTTTTAACTGCTGAGTGATAAATGAAAGAATTCCTCACGAAATGGCTGAGATAAAGAAGACCCATCTAGGGATCTGATGCCTAAATTGCTACAATAGGCACATGCAAAAAATAATAATAATAATGATGTTGGCCCTTAGTCACTGCTTCAGGGAATTCTCCAGCCACATTACTAAGACAGGCAAGACGCAACTGTGTTTCACAGAAAGGCAACAGAAACAATGAATCCCCCCTAGTTGAAGACACAAACCACTGGGTGGCTGAGTCACTTGGAGAGCTAATGAGTGCCCGCGAGCCCCCCACGGAGCAGACGATGCTAAACAAAGGTTAATTTAGTTATTTACCCCAAAACACTGCGTAAAGCAAATAACATATTAGGAAGAGGTAGATTTAGGAAAAAGAGAAGGGCTAATGAAGTAAAATTGATGACAACACAGCAGGGAAGGGGTTGACTGAGGCACAGAAAAAAAGAGCTACATTGTAAAATGTTTCATCATCTCTTTCCTTCTGTGAAACAGTGTAAATATTCATAAGGCAGTGGTCAGGAAGGAAAACTTAAAAAATTCAGTGTAGTGGCACTGAAATAGGTCACTATATTACCATCATCCGAAATGTGTAGAAGCTTAACATTCGGCTCTCACCAACAACTTTTAAAAGGGGATGTTTGTGTAAAGCTGGTGACGGCAACCCAGTTTGCCTCTCAAAGACAGAAGGGACCCCTCTGCTCTGCTGCTCAGAAATATTCAAATACTTTGGTCTTCGGGCAGGTACACAGAATCTACTGACAGGGGGAGCGAGGAGATAGCTGGTTCCTGCCAGTGAATTGACATTTATTCCCCAAAGGGGGCAGCAGTGACTGAACACAGTGGCATAACTCTGGGGCCTTCCCTTTAGTGTGGAAGTTGGCTCCCACCTCCCCTAGCATCGATGTGTCCCCCTGCCCGACGAAGGCCATTGTCCTCTTCAAAGCAGGCTTTTGGTTCTTCACTAAAATGTATGCATGTCTACAGACCGACCGCCATCTTGCAAAAATGAATTATTTTAAGAAGCTGCTTCTAAAAAAAAATTAAACAAAAAGAGCATTAAGCACATGTCAACACAGGAAGCAGAAGGCTTCCGCAATGATTGCAGATAAATCTTGTTCAGATAAAAAGATTTTGAAGAAGAAGTCGCTGGTCGTGTGCAGGTGTAAGTCAGTTTCTCGCTGTGAGAAACCCGGCCCCTCTTCCTCGGGAGCAGCTTCTACAGGCTCTCTGCCACCTTTAAAGGGGATAATAACAGTGAAGGACTGTGCGCTCCGTCACAAAGCCACATACGCCGCTCGGAAAGCTCTAGTTAGGGAATTTTAAAAGATACCAGATCACCAATTTTCAAAATGGAGAATAATGGCTTAGAGAAATAAAGGATGTTACTCAAAATCATTTGTCTCCTCATCATAACCTGAGTGTAATTTTTGAGAACTTAGTGTAATTTAGTTATTAACATCTCATCTATATTAACCTAAGTAAACATTTAAAAGTATTCCTCTAGGGAACAATACATTTCAAAGGTAAATTTTTCCCAGGAAATTGTTTGTTAGCCAATGAACTCACTGCCTCGAGTTGCCCACCATTCTTGGAGGAGGCAGACAGAAGAGCTGGAAATTAGAAAACTGACATCTAGAACATTGAGCACCAATGATCCCACACCTGTGACACTTTGGCCAGGGTTGGGAGACAGCCTCAGGAATCCAGAGACCACGCTCTTTCCACTTTGAGCCGCCCTGGAAATAATACCTTAGAAACCAATTGTGATCATAAGCGGAACCGCCCCTGAAGTGGAGGCAATAGTGTTGATGGCTAGCACTCAGGTTATCCCGGCAAAATTCCTCCCACGCTGTCTCGATCTGCAAACCGAGACGAGGTGCTGGGCAGGAGATTCCCACAACTCACCGATGAAGTGATTGGGCCCCAAGGCGAGCATCTCCTCCGAGAGCACCAGGCCCCCGGGGGCCTGGAGCAGGGTCACACTCCGGCCGTCTATGAGGGAGCACTGCTGAAAGCCCGTGGCCGTGACCTTCCACAGCAGGATCAGCGAGGCAGCGGCGTCTTGCCGAATCCTGAAAGCAGAAACGGTGTCAGTGGAGAGTCCCACGCAGAAAAACTGGTCTGAGGACGAGCCCATCACCTTGAAAACACACATAAGGACAGCAAGCTCACCCTCAAAGCAATGGGGGGGGGGGTGAAGGAAGGATCTTACAACTGAGCGCCGCCACTCTGTGCATGCTCACAGCTGTCTCTTCCCGCACTGGTTAGGAATGTCTAGGGAACACTTTTAATCAATAATAAAGAGGGATACGGAGTTCTTTCAGAGACAACACCTTCCTTCTCCACACGATATAAAGGACCCTGCTTGAATGTATTACAAATGGCTAATGCACCCCAAAACGGCCACCTGGGGTGTGCTGGCAAAATACGGGAAAGTGTGTCGCCTCCCGCACTTCAGGTCTCCCCTGGCTTTTTCTTGTTTTCAGGATAAAGTCCAAAGAATGAGATGCCCTGGGAGACTCACCAACCTCGGCTTCGGTTTCCCTCTCAGGCTCAGATCCGGCACCTCCATCCTTGCCACCCAGTCCTCAGGTAACAGGATTGCTGTCTCTTCCCCAAGCAGGTCGGGCTGGGCTCCCAGCCTCCACCTCCTTCTCCCCTGGGAGACTTGTCATCCTCAAGGCTCAGCCCCCACATCACCTCCTCTCTGAGACCTTCCCCGCCCAACTTCCCGCCACCTTACCTCCTGTGCTCCTGGGTCTCTACCTGGGGGAGAAGAGCTGCCCGGCCCCCAGCGCAGAGCCCCTGGCTTGCAGCAGGTGCTCAGTAAAGGGCTGCGACATGACTGAATTCAGGAATAGCCCCAAGCGTCAAGGGAGCTCAGGGGACCCAGAGATCATTCCGCCCTCCCGACTGCCTCGGCGTGGGTCAGGCTCTACTATCTCTGCCCAGCTCTGCCGCCCAAGAGCCACTGGTAGAACCTCAGGCTTAAAGATTAGAACTATTCAAAAAGGCTTATGAAAATAGGATAACACGACCTCAACTAGCAATTTTCAACCGTTGTGCTGCAAGAATTTTTGAAACCTGCA